>JAWQEG010005242.1:15000-72849 GCA_033782935.1 Petrolisthes cinctipes
CAGTCTGTAAGGTCACGTAAGGTCAATTCTTGTTGTTAATTTTCAGTGTTGGTAAATCTGGAGCAAATGATTCCTCCAAACTATTCCAAACAACAACAACAACAACAGGCCACCATTATTATTTAAGGAAGTATCTGAAGCAAATGAATCCTCCAAACTATTCAAAGCAACAGGAACATTATTTTTTTTTTTTTTTTTTTTTTTTTTTTTACTGGTCTGATCTTGTTTTTTTCCTTGCATACTTTGGAGGAATCAAGACACTCCAATGTACCAAAAGTATACATACTATTTTCCCCTTAATTAAAAATGTCAGGAGTAAACAGACACATTAATTAATTTATTTGCACCAGCTAACAAAAATGAAGTAAAATAATGACCTTTATATTTGCATATATATTTTTCATTGCACCTTACTTTATTATCTATTTATTTATTTATTATTATTATTATTATCATTATCATTATTATTATATTATTATTATTACTATTATTATTTATTTATTTATTCATTATTATTATTATTAGAACTATTATTATTTATCTATTTATTCATTATTCTTATTATTATTATTATTTATTTTTTTATCATTTTTTTACATAATTATATATACACACACACTAGATGTCTGGGCCGACCAGAGACCACGAATGGATAACGAGGGAAGGAATACGACGCAACATACGACAGTTCTTCCTTGACTACCCACCCAGTGATAACCCCAGCATACACCTTCCCATTGACGCCTCACTCACTCAACTCTTCCATGCTTACTACGGGAACACGGCTTCACCTACACGGTTCATTAAAGCAGTCAACTCTATTGCAATGGCTAATGTCAAAACGGATTCGTCTCAGCAGTATAGGTGAGTAGTATAAAGGGTTCAGATTCATAAAAGTACAGGCACGAGCACTAATAATAAGAATACGTATAGCTTTGGTTGGTCGAAGCTTCGAACAGTGCAATTCGATCACCAACGAAGCAATTCCAATGGACTTTAGGATTTACTGTAAGCCAAACTTAATTAACACGATCTTTGGTAATGTGGAACAGCACAGCACCTGGCACCCCAAAGGAGGCTCCAATTAACAGCTACATTGCTACACTCGTGATAGTAATCCCTGACCAGAGACGAACGGCAGGCACCACACACACACACACACACACACATACCCTGCATTCGAACTCAGCCTCTATAGGTGTACTGGGTGGGGAAATGAGCAATACCAGGCGATTCGAAGCTTTCTGCTCCTCACACTCTGGTCAGAAATTATGTATCACGAGTGTACAACATCCACCACCTTACAGCGCCGTATGTAGTCTCACCACAACCAGGGATCGATGATTTTCCAGCACTTCACTGACATCCACATTATGAAACCACACCTGCAGAAACTACTAGACCAAACTGAAATCCTACACAAGGAAAAAGACTTCAGAAAACTACAAATCCTGTGAAATCTCCGAAGCAGTATCCATCACTTGCCAAACACCTTCCCTCAACATCCAACAAGCTGCAGACTTCATTTTGCCATCCACACGCCCCCAGGTAAGAGATGCCCCGCCTATGTAACCCCACCTGCAGGAACAAGATGCCCCCCCCCCAGCCAGAAAACCAGCACCCAGGCCCAGCCACTAGATCTATAGGAGTAATTATGGCACCCAGAGCATCCACCCTACTCCAGGATCAAGAGGACCATCCCCCAGCCAATAGCAGACCAACCCAGGCAGCCAACCAGGACCCAGGTACACTCCACTGTCATTCCAGACCTAGTAGGCCTGGGGCCATAAATACCCCCCACCCAAGAGGATGCTGATGGTGTAATGGTTAGCACACTCGCCTCACAACCGAGAGATCCTGGGTTCGATCCCCAGACCTTGTAGGCTGGGGAAGATGTGTTGATGTAGTGGTGGTAGGGTGGCCAGACGTCCGGTTTTACGCTGGACTGTCCTCCTATTTAACCCTTTGTCCTACATCCGGAGCAACCTAACTCCGGACGTACATTTGTCCTACTTTCTTGGGGCGAGGGAAAAAAAAAAAAAAAAATTATGTAAATCAATAAGTAAGAGAGAGAGAGAGTTATACAATAATGTCAAAAGTTCGATCGAAACTGAGGCCAAAGTCGGCAGATGCAGTCGGACAGTTACATTAGACAAGTGATATATCTTTTGGAGACTTCAGTGATGCTGTAAAGGCCTGCTGTAATCTTGGGGATATTGATATGGACGAGTTGTATGAAGAGTATGGGATTGTGGAGTCTATTATCAACAGTCCTGAAATGGTTAATTGCCTCAGTGATGAACGTTATTGCAAAGTGTTTAGTAAATCTGAGGTCTCATTCACACACTTGAAGAAAGTGAGTTCCTATATCTTCTCCATTCCGTGTAGTAATGCTCACTCAGAGCCAGTTTTTTCACTATAATGACAACAGCGTGGAGAAACGAGAGAAACAGATTCTCTCTCTCTCTCTCTCTCGTATATATATAATTATGAAGTGTCTTACTTTTTGGAAATTCAAAAAATGTCCACCCTAAGTGGTGGTGAGGCCCGCTGTGAGGACACAACCCTCGGGCCTCAATATTCAACACGTCCACCTGTTGCATCACAACACAACGTGCAACATCAGTGTGTACGAGGCTTTAGGTGTGGTTCCTGGGACACATTATACCACATGTAATGGCTGGGTGGTGTGTGTGTCCTTTCCGTGTCACCACCAGCCGGACACACGTGCCCATTTTTTATATTTATCTTGACTATTACCAAGGATGATAGACTATAAGTCTATTATAGTCTATTATCCTTGACTATTACCGTTTTGTATTAGTGTTGCCAGATCCGGCTACCTCCCAGTATTTAGCCCTATAGTCAGGCGGTCAGTTCCTGGTTGGTACTTTACTACGGTTAGTTCTCGGTAGTTTGCCCAGGTTAGGTCCCGATAATCTGCTGTGGTCTAGGTTAGGTTACCTAAGGTCAGATCAGGTAAGGTAAGGTCAGACTAATTTCAAAATGCCCCATTTGAATATCTTGGAAATGGGGCATTTTCGAAGAAAGTGCCTTAGAAGAAAAGTGTCTTAAAATGTTATAAATCAGTGGGTAAAGAAGGTAAAAACATCGTAATAGGAAACAACAATAGGATAGATAATTACCGTCATGTTATTCGAAAAAGTGGTATTATTACAGAAGTACTGCGTTCTTGGCTAGGGCCGCGCAGTGTTACTACATCCAGCTAGGTCCCGGGAATTTGCCCCGGTCACATTATGATAGTTTACACCGAGTTTGCCCAGGTTAGGTCACGGCAGTTTGCTGTGGTCTAGGTAGGTAAGGTCAGGCTAATTCTCAAATCAAATTCCACATTTACAATATTCCCTAGGTTAGGTTAGGTCAGGTCAGGTCAGTGAAATAAGATAGAGTATAACATGTACAGTCGGCAAAAGAAGTATTATTTTAGTATAATTTTAGTTAATTTCAATATAAGGGTTCCAATACTTTTTTTGCTGATTGTATTATCAAAGACAAAAGCCATGTCGCTGTCTTGTCCGATGATTTAATATAACTCGTGAAACCTAATGAAAACCCCACCAATGTAATGTCCATCAAGAACAGGTATTTGTCCTTAATAAAACCATATTAACCCACCACAGGTATTTGTCCTTATTAAAACCATATTAATCCACAGGTATTTGTCCTTATTAATGCATAGGTATTTGTCCTTAATAAAACCATATTAACCCACCGCAGGTATGACCCAGCCATCCACAGCGACGGTGAACAACTGGACGCGGTGCAGCAGAAACTGGTGGACCGCTACCCCAAGATCATAGCCTCGGTGATCGACGAGGCTTACCCCGCCGCACGCTCACTCCTCGGCACATCGCTCCACTCCATACAGAAGTTCTACGCACACTCCACCTGGGTCGAACAAGGCAACACAGGTATCCTAGAGGGTCTGGGTATTCTCGGTAACACCTTCGACGGTATGCTGGCCGAGGCTGCTGAAGATGTGTGTACCTCGTGTTCTTCATCTCAGGTTGGTCTAATATCTCTTCAGGTTTTATGTTAATTGGTAATGTATATATTTGATCAAGTATTTCAGTTTCTCAGTTGTTGTGTTAATTGGTAATGTATATATTTGATCAGGTGTTGTGTTAATTTGTAAAGTATTAAATGAAGATGTGTGTACCTCGTGTTCTTCATCTCAGGTTGGTCTCATATCTCTTCAGGTGTTTATATGTTAATTGGTAATGTATATATTTCATCAGGTGTTTTTACATTAATTGGTAGTGTATATATTTGATCAGGTATTTCAGTTTCTCAGGTGTTGTGTTGATTGGTAAAGTATTTGATCAAGTACTGTACTGTATTTTAGTATCTCAGGATTTTTTGTGTTAATAGGTACTGTATTTGATTAGGTATTTCAGCTTCTCAGGTGTTTTTGTGTTGATTTGTAATGTATATATTTGATCAGGTATTTCAGTATCTCAGGTGTTTTTGTGTTAATTTGTAAAGTATTAAATGAAGATGTGTGTACCTCGTGTTCTTCATCTCAGGTTGGTCTAATATCTCTTCAGGTGTGTTTATGTTAATTGGTAATGAATTTGTAAAGTATTTCAGGTGTTGTGTTAATTGGTAATGTATTTGATTAGGTATTTCAGTATCTCAGGTGTTGTGTTGATTGGTAAAGTATTTGATCAAGTACTGTATTTTAGTATCTCAGGTTTTTTTTTTGTTAATAGGTACTGTATTTGATTAGGTATTTCAGTATCTCAGGTGTTTTTGTGTTAATTTGTAGTGTATAGATGAAGATGTGTGTATGTCGTATCCTTTCTCTCAGGCGGGTAATATCTCGGGTGTTGTATTAATTGATAGTGTATTTGATCAAGTATTTCAGTATCTCAGGTTTTTTTAAGTTAACTGGTAATGTATATATTTGATCAGGTATTTCAGTATCTTAGTTATGTTAATTAGTACTGTATTTGATCAGGTATTTCAGTATCTCAGGTTTTTTTATGTAAATTGGTAACATATGTATATATTTGATCAGGTATTTCAGTATCTCAATTGCTTTTATGTTGATTGGTAGTGTATTTATTTGATCAGGTATTTCAGTATCACAATTGTTATGTTAATTGGTATAGTGTATTTATTTGATCAGGTATTTCTACTTTACTATCACATCTTTCCTTTCAATGCAGGAATATTGTTGTTTTGTTAACGTATCCATCTACAGTAGTACTATTACTTAACATTATGTATGTCTTTGGTATGTAGGAATTACTGTACTGTTATTTTGTTATTGTATATCTCTCTGCTACTCCTTTCAATGTACGGATACTGTTTTTTTTTTTTTTTTTTTTTAGGTTATTTATCTGCTATTTCTTTGAATGTAGAGATACTGTTTTTTTTGTTTTTTTGTTAGTTTATCTCTCTGCTACTTCTTTCAATATAGGTATAGTGTTTTTTCTTTTCTTTTCTTTTTAAGCTTATCTCTGCTATTTCTTTCAATGTAGGGATACTGGTTTTTTTTGTTTTTTTTTGGTTAGGTTATCTCTCGGCTATTTCTTTGAATGTAGAGAATGATACTGTATTTTGTTAACGTATCCCTTTGCTACTAACACATCCCACTGCCTCTCTTATTTACTTACTTTTGAATGCAGAGATACTCCCACTGCCTATCTTACTTACCATTAAACTGTATGTGTCCTTTCAAATTAGATATACTGTACTGGTCTTTTTGTTAGCTTATCTATCTGCTATCTCATTGAATGTAGAAAATGATACCATATTTTGTTAATGTATCCCTTTGCTACTAAAACATCCCAGTACCTCCTCTCTTACTTACTTACTTTTAAATGCAGGGATACTGTAGTGGTAATGTTATCTCCGGTGCTGGTCTGAGCAGCGGTTACTACACATACCCCTCGGAGCTCGGAGCCAGCCAACTGGTACCCAAACCTACCACGGGTATGTAATATAATATCCAGGTTTGTTTTTAGAATACCTGTACTGTATCTCCAGGTAATAAGTGTAGTTTGAATATTATTACACACAGCCTGTTAAATCACACTAACACAACAGGTGGTAAGTGTACTATGAATCAGGGTTTATTCTAAGGAAAATTTACAACTGCACAAACTCTGATGCGAGGCCCGAACGACCTAAACCAGTGGTTCCCAAACCGGGGGGTGCGGCTTTATGATTTATGTAATATATATGATTGCATTATATGGTAAGGTTAATGAAAATAAAAATATGTTCTGGTCAGCTATCAGTGACTTCTATTGTGGTTCCTTCCTAGTTTATGACACCCTACCCATGCAAATTCAAACAAAGTACAAATTTACAACTGCACAAATCTGGATTTACAACTGCACATTTTGAATTTACAACTGCACAAAAGGGGTACAACTGCACGTTAGAATAAACCCTGCTATGAATATTATTACACACTAAAACATTATATCACACTAATATTATATCACACTAAGATTATATTACACTTAACACAACAGGTTATAAGTAAACATTATTACACACTAAAACATTAATATCACACTTAACACAACAGGAGGTAAGTGTAGTATGACTATTATTACACACTAACACATGAATATTATTACACACTAACACATGAATATTATTACACCATGGATATTATTACATCATGAATATTATCACACACTAACACATTAATATCACACTTAACACAACAGGAGGTAAGTGTAGTCATGGCGGGCTGCTGGACGTCAGCTCTGACGACGAGGCCAAAGGCGGCGTCAACAAGGACACCACATCACCGTGCTTCTCACCCCACCACGACCTGCACGCCGACGCAGCGGAGGCGGCAGTCATGGCCACGGACTACTACCTGAAGCACCTTGGGAGGAATATCGGGGTGACTAAATACCGCCTCCTGTTTGATCTGTACCAGGGAACTGCTCTCTCCGTCTCCATTGATACAACCGGTAATAATTGTTGTGTTGTATTGTTTGTTGTGTGGAGTTTATTTTTGTGTTGTATTGAATGTTAATGTATTTTATTGAGTTTTAATGTACTGTATTGAATGTAATGTATTGTTTGTTGTGTGGAGTTTATTGTGTTGTATTGAATGTAATGTATTTTGAGTTTATTATGTTGTATTGAATGTTAATGTATTTTATTTAGTTTATTATGTGTTGTATTGAATGTAATCTATTTTATTTAGTTTATTATTGTGTTGTATTGAATTTAATGTATTTTATTTAGTTTATTATGTGTTGTATTGAATGTAATCTATTTTATTTAGTTTATTATTGTGTTGTATTGAATTTAATGTATTTTATTTAGTTTATTATGTGTTGTATTGAATGTTAATGTAATGTATTTTATTGAGTTTATTATGTGTTGTATTGAATGTAATGTATTGTTTGTTATGTGGAGTTTATTATGTTGTATTGAATGTAATGTGTTGTATTGAATGTAATGATTTATTGTATTGAATATAATGTATTTTGAGTTTATTATGTTGTATTGAATGTAATGTATTGTATTGAATGTAATGTAATGTATTTTATTGACTTTAATGTGTTGTATTGAATGTAATGTATTTTGAGTTTATTATGTTGTATTGAATATAATGTATTGTATTGAATGTAAGGTATTGTATTGAATGTAATGTATTTTGAGTTTATTATGTTGTATTGAATGTAATGTATTGTTTATTTTATTCAGTTTATTATGTGTTGTATTGAATGTAATGTATTTTGAGTTTATTATGTTGTATTGAATGTAATGTATTGTATTGTATTGAACAAAGCATTTAGGATGATGTTGCCAAATTCTGACTGTTTTGTATTGCCATTGCAGGTTCCATGAGTGATGACATAGCTGCTGTGAAAGATCAGGTTACACAGATTGTTGAAAACACTGTCACAGAAGTGTATATTCTTTCTCAATTCAATGATCCAGGTCAGTTGAAAGATGAATGTTGAATGAGACAGCGATAGTGTACACTCGCAATCCAAAATTTGTATCCAGGTCTTGTTGTTGAAGTTTCGAATCATTTGATATACTAGTGAACCAATTACAACACTTATCCTGTTTCATATTTACTTGAGCTACCTTAATACTCGATCAGGCTATTCGAAGCAAGCCTGGATACATATTTTGGATTGCGAGTGTACTATCAAATAAAAAACTCGTGTCGCTGTCTTGTCCAATGATTTAATATACGTAACTTGTGAAACATAATGAAAGGCCAACCATAGTAATATTTAGGCCCAGTATGTTTAGTTCTCTATCCTTATATTTTCACCAGATTTCACGACATGATTTTTGTCTTGATAGTACACTAGTCACTGACCAAAAAATCTAACCCACCCGAGTCGAAGCCCGAGATCTGATTCAAGCTGGCGGTTTCTGGATGACAGCCCACCCATACCATCACAAGGCCACACACACATATATCAAACCAAGGGGGTGGCCACGGCAGAAGTGTCTCCAGTTTTCCCTGTTCCAACACTCCCTCCTTACTTGTTCAAGCCCCCCTCTACCCCTCACATTTCTCTCCTTTACATACTCTTCCACTCTGTTCCAACACTCCCTCCTTACTCCCTACTCTGTCCCTCATTTCTCTCCTTTACATACTCTTCCACTCTGTTCCAACACTCCCTCCTTACTTGGTCAAGCCCTCCTCTGTCCCTCACATTTCTCTCCCTTACATACTCTTCCACTCTGTTCCAACACTCCCTCCTTACTTGGTCAAGCCCTCCTCTGCCCCTCACGTTTCTCTCCTTTACATACTCTTCCACTCTGTTCTGCCATCTAACCGGAGGTCTGCCTCTCACACCAGGTGCCACAACTTCACTTCCATACACCTTCTTTACAAACTCCACACCTTGCATTCTCTCTACATGTCCAAACCATCTCGGTGTACATGTATTACGCTTCACTCTCTCAACCACTCCACATTCAATACCAATTGCCTTCTCACTCATACCATATCTCTCATACACACACTCATTACTTTCTCCATCCCACCTAGTAAGTCCACATGCTCCTCTCAATTAAAGGCCCGTCCACACGATCGAGCAGTGCTCGCGAACACAAGCGAGCTGTTCGCCTGTTGACGGGCTTACCGCTTGTGCACGCGGCGGGCACACTTGTGGTGTCCAAACGAACGTGTCTGACCAGTCACAGGCTCACAGCCGGGCAGGAGCCAGAGCAGGTGGTCGACTGGGTTGTGAGTGTACCGGTACGATAACTGTGGTGCCTAATAAGAAGGAACGCAAGTGTATAACGCTGTTTAGCATAATAATTGCTATGTGCGTGAGGAAGAGAAAGAACACAGTGCAGAAAGACGAATAGCGTAAAGACTGGCTAATTAAAAGAAAACAGTTGGGAAGTCATGTGACATATTACGGGAATTAAAAGCTGGGAATACGAATGACTTTATAAGTACATGAGAATGGACCCAAATACATTCCACATGTTGCTCGATTGCCAGCGATAATACTGACAATACTGGCTCCATAGGAAATCTCGTGTGTGTGTGTGTGGCAGTGACGTCGTACTACTGGGTAACCGCAGTGTTCGGTGAATTCGAACCACCACCAGCACGGGCAGTTTGCTGGTGTGCTCGCGAACACAAGCGGTAAGCCCGTCGACAGGCAAACAGCTCGCTTGTGTTCGCGAGCACTGCTCGATCGTGTGGATGGGCCTTAACTGTCGTCCATAAACTGCCCGTAACAGATCTCCAGCTTCGACTCAGGTGGACTAGGGATTATGGATTGCCAAGACAGGATGCTGGAGACAATTATATAGGAGGAATTAACACATATTTGATGACTTTCAGGGTAATTGTTTGAGTTTGTTAATGTTCCAGATGCTGTACCAAAACAGGACAAAAGTTTTCATTTCATAAAATTTCAGTTTATAAAGTTTCAGTTCATAAAATGTGAGTTTATTAAAGTTTCACTTTATAAAGTTTGAGATCAAAGTTTCAGTTCATAAAGTTTGAGATAAAGTTTCAATTCATAAAGTTTCAGTTTCTAAAGTGCGAGTTCATAAAGTTGGAGATCATAAAAGTTTCCGATGCTGTACCAAAACATGCTAAAAGTTTATCCTGTTGAACCTGACCTTTGCCATTGTCAGAGTGTGGACCGGTGTACAAGACCTCAAATACCGACGAGTTCCTTGATGCCGTTTGTGCCATGCCAGCGGTGGTGGTGACGGACCGGAGCTCTTCTGGTGTGGATTACAAGTAAGTACGTAAGATGTGGTGGGTGGATGACTATAGGCCCAGGGATGGTAAAAGGAATAACAAAACACAGAGAGAGAGGGACGAACTACATAGTGAAGGGGATACACACACACACACACACACACACACACACACACTGTGTGTGTATATGAGTGTGTAATGTACAAAGAGGGTTTACTGTACACACATTCATTACAAACAGTACAATACACACCCATAACACACACACAGTGGAAAACAAGGCATTACTGTAAAGGCAGCTAGCTTGCTTCATGGTGGATATGTAAACACAAAACTCTTCCCCCCCTTTATCCCTCAGTACGCCCTGAGTGTGACGCCTGATTACGGTGACGTGTTCTGCTTCACCGACGCCGAGGCCAAAGACGGGGAACTGATGGACGGTGTTATCAGCCTGGCACAGCTACAGAAAAACAAGGTATGTAGGTAATGTAGTCAGGAAATTAGAGGTAAATGAGTCCTTTAATTATATTGCCACAAAATGCCACATACTGTATATGGAAGGAGCTTGTTTCATGGCATGGTCAGAAGGAATCAGAAGCCTCCAATTTTCATGCACAATCATAGGGTCCTTAACTTCAGGAAGCTGTATAAAATATTGCCAGTACAGTAATGCCATATATTATAGTCTGTTGGTGGTACAGTAATTATACAATATTTCTCTCTTGTTTCCCCTCAGGTTATAGTAATTCTTAGTGATATGTTGACCAGGCAGGAATTATTGTCAGTACAGTAAATACCATAGTTTGTTGGTGGTACGTACAGTGATAATACAGTTGTTGTTGTTCTCCAGGGGCAGAATGGCCTCCTGCCCCACAGACCCCCACCCCAGTACTCTCTGGTTGCAGTGAAAAAACAAATTACAGTCACAGCAAAAAAAATTGTTGAGTTGTAAACATTACCTCATACTCACCCATGCTGCAAGGCATTAATTGATTTATAATATATTTTATAGGACAATAAAGCTAAAATTTGCTTTTCTACATGTTTACTAGTACTTAATCATTTCACCCTTCATTTTTATCACAGAATTTATCCGGTCTGGCGTACTGTCTGAAAGTGTTTTCAAATATGACGAGTCCATTGCATTCCAGAGCTCCTGAATTTTCTTTATCAAAGCATCTACACTTCTAATAGGGAGCTTTCCAAGTTTCCTGAAGACTGGTTCAGCTAGAGCCTAAGTGAGTTGTCATGTATTACAAAAAATCACATTAATAATCTCCAGTGCTACCAAATCGAACAGAATCCCTTACATCAATCTGCGTGTGTTTTTGCAAGAAATGTTTACTACTCGACGATTTTTTTTTGCGGCGGATGTAAAATAAAAGAGGGGCTGGCCCTGTTATACAATATTTCTCTTTTGTTTCTCCTCAGGTTACAGTAATTCTTAGTGACATATTGACCAAGAATCAAGAGAAGCAGCAGCAGGAAGAGAGGAAAGGCGAAGGACGTGACTTGATCACCGGTATTGCCGAGTACAAGAGGCTCGTCGACGCCACCGGTGGACTTCTCATCAGTGCGGAGAAATTTAACATTGATGAGATTGCAAACATCATCGGAAGCAGCGTAGCAAATGCCACTGTAAGTTACCGGAGTTATATAGTACTGTGTTGTGTTGGTGGTAAATCTGGAGTAATTGACTAACTAACTAATTAATTAACTAACTAAATAACTAACTAACTAATTAACTAACTAATTAACTAACTAATTAACTAACTAACTAACTAATTCCTCCAGGCAACAGTGGGCCACCAATACTTTTGTTAATTTGACATAATCAGCCATGAATTTGGATCACTCTCCTTCTATCTGTTTCAGAGGTGAGGATACTGATTGGTGTTTGTGTCTTTTGGTCCTCACTATCCTCAGAAAATTAGAGGTAAACGAGTCCTTCAATTATTACCATGTGTGTCTTTTGGTCCTCACTATCCTCAGAAAATTTGAGGTAAATGAGTTCTTCAATTATTACCACGTGTGTCTTTTGGTCCACACTATCCTCTGAAAATTGGAGGTAAATGAGTCCTTCAATTACTGCCACGAAACGCAACATATATGGAAGGAGATTGTTTCGTGGCATGGTCAGGAGGAATCAGAAGCCTACAATTTTCATACACAATCACAGGGTCCTTAAGGGGAGATTCTCTTGTTTGTAATTTGGAAGGCTACTGATTCCTCCTAACTATACCAGAAAAACAAGACGCCCTCAGTCAGTGGTACCGTAATGTTCGTATCTTAGTAAATATCTTGGTAATAAAGAACAACACCCCCCAAGCCTGTCCCCCTATTCCCGCACCCCCCAAACCCCCCCCCAGGCCTGTCCCCCTATTCCCGCACCCCCCCTAAGCCTGTCCCCCTATTCCCGCACCCCCCAAACCCCCCCCCAAGCCTGTCCCCCTATTTCCGCACCCCCCCAAGCCTGTCCCCCTATTTCCGCACCCCCCCAAGCCTGTCCCCTACTCCCGCACCCCCTTAACAACACTGAACTCCCCCCTTAATGCTCGTATCTACCCCTAGGTGACCATACTTCAGCTGGAGACGAGTGCCGACATGAGTGTTGAGGTGCCCATAGACGACTCTGTGTTTGACTGTGAACTGCGCATCTCTGGTCAGACCAATACAGCCTTCTTCACCGATCCAACAGGTAAACACGCCTTAAGGGGGTGCGGGAATAGGGGGAAAGGCTTGAGGGGGGGTTTAGGGGGGTGCGGGAGTAAGGGACAGGCTTGGGGGGGTTTTGGGGGGTGCGGGAGTAGGGGGTTAGGGTGGTGCAGGAATAGGGGACAGGCTTTCTACCCACCCCAAGCCTGTCCCCCTATTCCCGCACCCCTCTTACCCCCCCGAAGCCTGTCCCCTACTCCCGCACCCTCTTAAGGACCCTGTGATCGTGTATGAGAATTGGAGACATCTGATTCCTCCTAACTATACCACGAAACAAGCCCCTACCATTTAGGTGTATGTGTTTCGTGACAATATTAGTGCATTTATCGCGGCTTTTAGCCACTTAAATTGTATTTATTGGTTGTGGAACCAGCACAGCTGGATTGCTATAGAATACACCCCTTCTCCAGCATAGGCCCCATATAGGCATAATCTGGGCTAGAAGGGTCTATTCCGTGAAGATCATCAGAAGTAAATATAAATTCAAATCTGGCGCTGTACTGATATGGGAGCCACCTGGTGGTGGCCTGTAGAGGTACTGACCCCGCTCTGGGACAGCGGACGCTCGTCCACTCAAATGAGAAAGAAAGTGAATGCCTGCCGCATCGGGAGGTGGGTGGGATAGTTAAAGCTGTGCTGGTTCCACAACCAATAAATAAAATTTAAGCCGCGACAAATGCACTATTATTGGTATAGTGGAACCAGCACAGCTGGATTGCTATGCATGCGATGCGGTAGGTGGGAGGTGAGGTAGAGGCATTCACGGGCCTAATTAAGAGCGGTCGAGAGCGGGGACTCATATAAAGTATAAAAACTGAGGTGAAGCCGAAGCAGAAACGGCTTCCCCACGAGCTAGGGTGATAGCTGTGGTGGAAGTGTTTTAACTTATATATAATTTAATATCATTATATACCATAGACTGTTCTGTTATAAACCAGAAAGTGTTACCAGTCGAAAGTCTTTATAGTCAGACTCGAGGGGTCGGGTAGAGGAGAGGGGTGCCGGTCAGGCCCCCCCCCCCCTTTTTGTTAAAGTCCTCTGAGCTCGGGCTATGGCCCAAGCTCAGGTCATAATATCCCGAGAGGATGAAAGAGGAACACAAAGATGTTGTAATCATGTGTTTATTATATCCAGTCACTCATCATAGTATTAATAACTTTGTAAGTTTTGGAGAATTATTAACCCCTTCTTTTTTTACTATATGCATCAGAGGGTCACTTTAATTAACCCTTTCTTCTCACCGTATTCATCCCTCCAGGCACAGCTTACGACCTGATGGATAGGGCCGGACTGGAGGCGACATCCGGCGTTGAGGTGATCGTACACACCGACACACTCAAGGCGGTGCGATGGTTGTCCCCGAGTGCAGGCATGTGGGTCCTCACCACGACACTGGCCGACCCCACACTCTCCATCACACTCCAGGCCACGTCAACACTGGACTTCCTCAATGACTTCGCGGTGCTGGATCCCTCGCCGCCTCACCCACACTACCGTCCCATTGAAGGCCAACCGCTGATGAGTGAGTCTTGTTAGGGTCCCGGTATGCAAAGACTATAGTGGTGTTTAGGGAGTAATACAAGTTGGTTATAGTATGTTAAAGTATAAATGCAACAACTAACCTCCTCCCCCAACCCCTTCACCCATCTATCCTCCCCTCCCACCCCACCATCCTACCCACCACACACACCAACAACTAACCTTCCCCTCCCTTCCCCTCTATCCTACCCACCACACACACCAACAACTAAACCCCCTCCCCACCCCTCACCCCTCTATCCTACCCACCACAGACACCAACAACTAAACCCCCTCCCCACACCTCACCCCTCTATCCCACCCCCCAACCCCTCTATCCTACCCACCACAGACACCAACAACTAAACCCCCTCCCCACACCTCACCCCTCTATCCCACCCCCCAACCCCTCTATCCTGCCCACCACAGACACCAACAACTAACCCTGCCCCACCCCTCACCCCTCTATCCCACCCCCCAACCCCTCTATCCTACCCCCCACCCCTCTATCCTACCCACCACACACACCAACAACTAACCTTGCCCTCCCTTCCTCTCCGTCCTACCCACCACAGACACCATATACTACCTAGAGATAACACTGGTGGGTCATCTGGAGAGTGACGTGGCTGTAGTGAGTGCCATCCAGTTTGTTGACAAAGTGAGTACCTCTACTGTACATACATACATACATACATACAGTCGCGGTTCAATAATAATCATCCACATATAGGCAACTCAAATAAATTGCTCACTAATGTTTTCACGTTCTCATATAATGTTATTGTTTTGATTAGTTAGTATCTGATTGAAGTAAATTTGAAGATGCTGCTCAACCTATTTTTTGTAAAGTTTCTCAGCTAATAAACTGAGGGAAACTATAAAACTTTTACATGAGTCACCCCAATGTGGATGATTATTATTGACCGCGACTGTACATACATACGGGGTGCTAACATCACTAGTGTATTGAATCTACTGTCCCTTACTGCACATACATACATACATACATACATACATACAGGGTGCTAACATCTCTAATTAATTGAAATCTACTGTCCCTTACTGCACATACATACATGCATACCAGGTGCTTACATCACTAATGAATCTGCCATCCCATATCAATCACTTACAAATCATTAACTATCCAGAAATCAGAGACATTCCAATTCACCACCAAGAAAATTCCCCCATTAAGTACCCTGTGATCGTGTATGAAAATTGGAGGCTTCTGATTCCTCCTGACTATGCCACGAAACAAGCTCCATCCATATAGGTGTGTGTGTGTGTGTGTGTTTCATGGCAATATTTGAAGGACTCATTTACCTCCAATTTTCTGACTACATCACAGGGTTCCTTAAATTAATACACATGTAAACTTATTCTTGACCAGGCTGGGGTTGTGCTGAGGGAGGTGGAATATCCGTTTGCTGCCAAGGATCAGGCCTACATCCGCACCGACCCACTCCCCGACCAACCCTTCTATGTCAGGGTGGTGGGGTTCCTTGGTTCTGGTAGGTCCTTCCTGCTATGTATGTACAGCCACAATCAAATATCCACCGACACTTTCCTTCCATCGTAGTAAATATCTTGGTAATAAAGAACAACACGTGTATGGTTTTGCAGCACCTCATAATAATAATAATAATAATAATATCCACTGACACTTTCCTTCTATCTTAGTAAATATCTTGGTAATAAAGAACAACACGTGTATGATTTTGCAGCACCTCATAATAATAATTGAGGGGGTTGAGTTGACGTAAGGTGTTGTATGATTATATTTACAGTAGATAAGATACTGATATATTTTGCAGCACCTCATCATAATAATTGAGGGGGTTGAGTTGACATAAGGTGTTGTTGTTGTATGATTATATTTTGATATGATACTGATATACTTGCATGATGGAAGGAAAGTGTCGGTGGATATTTGATTGTGGCTGTACAGTTGTGGACATATGAAACTGACACACCTGAAACGGGACCTCTCGTTAAGCATGGGATAGGATGAGACGATGTGTGTGTGTGTGTGTGTGTAGAGGTGACGTGTCCTATTGTATACTGGATAAGGGGCCCTGTTTGAAGTGTATCTGTTATTTGTGTCCATAACTGTACTTGAAGAAAGAGGTGGAATTAATGGGGAAGTTTATTAGTTAGATCTTAAAGTACTGTACTAATATTTATTAAGGTACAGTTGGTAGGTAACAGGAGTAGAGAGTCAACACCCAGGGACGTACAGTACTCTTCTATCACCAAGGGTTTATAGAGACTTGAGGAACTGTGTGGATTCTGTGTGTTTATAGAGACCTGAGGAACTGTGTGTTTATAGAGACTTGAGGAACTGTGTGGATTCTTTGTGTTTATAGAGACTCGAGAAACTGTGTGGATTCTCTGTGTATATAGAGACTTGATCTAGGAATGATGTGGATTATTTCTATATATTTCTAGGTAACAGGTGGATGAGGTACTCAGGAGTGGAGGTGTGGCCGGTGGAGACGGGGGTGGACCTGTTTGCCACCTCGGAGGAACTCTCGGCCCACCCCGGAGAGTCGGCCACGGCTAACTTCCTGGTCACCAACTATGGCATTGAGTCCTACTTCACCATCACTGGCATTGACGACCTCTACTTCCTGACATTTATGGTCCCAGACAGGTAGGTAATTAATTAAGGACCCTGTGATTGTGTGTGAAAATTGGAGGCTTCTGATTCCTCCTTACACAAAAATAATGATGGTGGTCTGTTGTTGCTTAAAATATTTTAGAGGAATCAATTGCTCCAAATTTTCCAATACTATACAACCCCCTTAATCTTACATCAAAGGCCTACTGTACCCAGACAAGACTATATGGGAATAATATGAGAGTGTGTGTGTGTTTGGTAGATATTACAGTGTGTGTGTGTGTTTGGTAGATATTACAGTGTGTGTGTGTGTTTGGTAGATATTACAGTGTGTGTGTGTGTTTGGTAGATATTACAGTGTGTGTGTGTGTTTGGTAGATATTACAGTGTGTGTGTGTGTTTGGTAGATATTACAGTGTGTGTGTGTGTTTGGTAGATATTACAGTGTGTGTGTGTGTTTGGTAGATATTACAGTGTGTGTGTGTGTTTGGTAGATATTACAGTGTGTGTGTGTGTTTGGTAGATATTACAGTGTGTGTGTGTGTTTGGTAGATATTACAGTGTGTGTGTGTGTTTGGTAGATATTACAGTGTGTGTGTGTGTTTGGTAGATATTACAGTGTGTGTGTGTGTTTGGTAGATATTACAGTGTGTGTGTGTGTTTGGTAGATATTACAGTGTGTGTGTGTGTTTGGTAGATATTACAGTGTGTGTGTGTGTTTGGTAGATATTACAGTGTGTGTGTGTGTGTGTTTAATATTACAGTGTGTGTGTGTGTGTGTGTTTGGTAGATATTACAGTGTGTGTGTGTGTGTGTGTTTGGTAGATATTACAGTGTGTGTGTGTGTGTTTAATATTACAGTGTGTGTGTGTGTGTTTAATATTACAGTGTGTGTGTGTGTGTGTGTGTTTAATATTACAGTGTGTGTGTGTGTGTGTGTTTGGTACATATTACAGTGTGTGAATGTGTGTGTTTGATATTGCAGTGTGTGTTTAGTATTACAGTGTGTGAGTGTGTGTGTTTAGTTTTGCAATGTGTGTATTTGGAGGTACATATTACAGTGAGTGAGAGTGTGTGTATTTGGAGGTACATATTACAGTGAGTGAGTGTGTGTGTTTGATATTACAGAGTGTTCCTGAGTAACAATGAGTCTGTGGAGGTTGAGGCTCAGTTCTTTGTGCCCCTGGATGCCACACACGGTCAGGTCAGCACCGCCATCGTCACAGCACGCAGTGAACTACAGACTCAAAATGTCAACTCGGCCATCGCTCACTTCATCGTACTATCATCGGTAAATATTTATCACATAAATATCGCTTGAATATGACTCTCAGAACTTAATTACCACATAAATATCATATGAATATTACTTTTAGAACTTAATTATCACATTAATATCACATTATTATTACTTTCAGAACTTATCACATGAATATTACTTTCAAAATTTAATTATCACATAAATATCACATGATTATTACTCTCACAACTTAATTACCACATGAATATTATTTCAGAACTTAATTATCACATAAATATCGCTTGAATATGACTCTCAGAAGTTAATTATCACATAAATATCACATTATTATTACTTTCAGAAGTTATCACATGAATATTACTTTTAAAATTTAATTATCGCATAAATATTGCATAATTATCACCTGTGGATAGTGCGATTGTTTTTACTTACTTCTTAATTAAGGAACCCTGTGATGTAGTCAGAAAATTAGAGGTAAATGAGTCCTTCAAATATTGCCACGAAACTCGCACACACACACACAGTCTCATCCTACCCTATGCTACACACACACACACACACACTCACACTGTTCACTCACTCCTTCACACACACACACACACACACACATCTAACTACTCTCTCCATCATACAGGTTGTTGATTTAAGCTTACCAACCTGTACACTGACCAACACACCAGACTGTACCGGTTACCTCACTAATGGTGTGTGTAGCCGACAAAACTGGACCGCCAACGCCGTCTTCAGGGACTCGGGCTCAGGTAACTCAACAAAAGGTTTTCCTTATATTATTTTATATTATTTTCCTTATACTCTCTTATGTTATTTTCCTTATATCGTCTTATATTATTTTCCTTATACCGTGGTTTATTTTATTTTCTTATTATTTTATTATGTTATTTTCCTTATATGTATTTTATTATATTATTTTCCTTATACCGTCTTATATGGTTTTCCTTATACTGTCTTATATTATTTTCCTTATACTGTACTGTAGTTTATTTTATTTTCTTATTATTGTATTATGTTATTTTCCTTATATGTATTGTATTATATTATTTTCCTTATAGTTTATTATATTTTCCTTGAACTTTATTTTATTTTCCTTATACCATACTGTCATATTATTTTATTATTATTGTATTATATTATTTTCCTTGTACTGTACTGTACTGTAGTTTATTTTATTTTCCTTATTGTTTATTATATTTTCCTTGAACTTTATTTTATTTTCCTTATACTTTACAGTATTATTTTCCTTATATTGTATTATTATTTTCCTTATGTAATGGCCGGACCTGAGAGTTAAAGGCGGAATTTGAAAGCTACGCCAATGGAGTACTTCTTTGGCTTACACGGTAGAATCACCGCCTGAGATTTCTCTGGTCCGGGGTTCGATTCCCCGTGGGTACGACTAGAATTTAAATGGATCAATTTCTGGGTCTGACCTACTTGGTTGCTGGATGGATATTTGGATTATTACATTGGTGACATATGGTGGGATTATTACACTTATACCATACTGTACAGTATTATATGTACTATATATCTATTTATTAACTCTTACATGTCAGTATACGTCATGATAATTATAATGCGAGTTAATTCTTCAGTGTTAATTATTACCCTTTCTTCGACTACTTCCCCTTCTTCTTCAATGTTAATTATTACTCCTTCTTCAGTGTTTATTATTATTCCTTCTTCCCCTTCTTCAGTGTTAATTATTACCCCTTCTTCTTCTTCTGTGTTATTACCTCTTGTTCTTCTTCAGTGTTATTACCTCTTGTTCTTCTTCAATGTTATTACCCCTTGTTCTTCAGTGTTTATTAATATTCCTTCTTCCCCTTCTTCAGAGTTAATCATTACCCCTCCTTCTTCATCTTCCCCTTCAGGTTTGTATAGCGTACAGTCGGAACCGGAGCCACTGTCACTCACCACGACAGGACTGACCCCAGGCACCACCAGCGATGTGACGGCCGACTTTGTCCTCTCGTGCTGCTCCCCCCAGGCTGTCCTCAGGGGGGTGGACGGTATGGGTAACGCGGGCGAGTGTAACGTTGACATGGGCGCCCTCGGAGGTGAGTGGGTAGGTGGGTGGGTGGGGTGGTGGGTGAATGAGTGAAGGAGTGGGGTGGTGGGTGAAGGGGTGAGTGGGGTGGTGGGTGGGTGAAGGAGTGGGTGGGGTGGTGGGTGAATTGGGTGAGTGGGTGGGGTGGGTGGGTGAGTGGGTGTATGATATTTGTGTTTTAAAGCTTATTACATGTGACAATTGTGTTTTAAAGCTTAATTATACATGACAATTGTGTTTTAAAACTTATTACACGTGACATTTGTGTTTTAAAGCTTAATTATACGTGACAATTGTGTCTTAAAACTTATTACACGTGACAATTGTGTTTTAAAGCTTAATTTTACATGACAATTATGTTTTAAAGCAATTTACTCGTGACATTTGTGTTTTAGAAATTATTACACGTGACAATTGTGTTTTGTGTTGTTTTTGTTTTTGCAGGTGCGATTGAAAACTTCCACGTTGAGACAGCAGAGGCCACATACCTTTTGTTGAAGTGGAACATAACACCATCTGACATTCCCATTGATCACTACGACCTCAACATTGACTCAACCATCATTCATCAGAGCCTGTGTAAAGAGGTGAGTAGGTATGGGGAAGGGATGGAGTGGGATGGTGAGGAGTAGAGGTGTGGAATGGGAGGTGAGGGGGTGGGTGGGATGGTGAGGGGTGGAGGGTGGACTGGGAGGTGAGGGGTGGGTGGGATGAGAGGTGAGGTGTGGAGGGTGGAATGAGAGGTGAGGAGGTGGTGTGGGGTGGGTGGGATGAGAGGTGAGGTGTGGAGGGTGGAATGAGAGGTGAGGAGGTGGTGTGGGGTGGGTGGGATGAGAGGTGAGGTGTGGAGGGTGGAATGGGATGGGATGGTGAGGTGTTGAGGGTGGTATGGGAGGTGAGGGATGGGAGGGGAGGGATGGGCAGGATGAGAGGTGAGGAGGGTTGACTGGGAGGGGTGGGATGGTGAGGTGAGGAGGGTGAACTGGGAGAGTAAGGGTGGGATGGGAGGTGTGAAGTGTGGAATGGGAGGAGAGGGGGGGGGAGGACAGGATGAGAAGTTCGGAGGGTGTAACGAGATGGAATGAGGAAGGGCAGATTTTCTTATTGGTGAATGGGAAGGTCTCTGTCAAATTCCTCCAAACTATGCCATGAAACAGATCCCATATTAGTACCATTGAGGGCATCTGTTGTTGTCTGGCACAGTTAGGAGGAAGCTGCAGCCCAAAATCTTATCACTTATTGCCTTTCACAAGACCCCAAAATTTGTAAATATCTACACATACGTTTTGTGTAATTTTGTTGATAGACGCACGTATAACTTATAACTTTTTTATCATGGTTCTTTAATGTATTGCAGTGGTAGTGTTGGTGGTAAATCTGGAGCAACTGATTCCTCCAAACTATTCCAAGCAACTGTCCAACATTATTTTTGTTATTCTGGTCCACTTTCTTGGCTTAAGGGACCCTGTGATGAAGTCTAAAAGTTGGAGAAAAATTAGTCCTTCAAATATTGCCACAAAACACCACCTATAGGGAAGGAGCTTGTTTCGTGGCATAGTCAGGAGGAATCAGAAGTCTCCAATTTTATACACGATCACAGGGTCCTTAAGGGGGAAGTACAGTATTGTTGGTAAATCTGGAGTAACTGATTCCTCCAAACTATTCCAAGCAGCAACAGGACACCATTATTTCTCTTAATCTGGTCCTGTTTCCTGACATACTTTGGAGTAATCAAGTTAGTCCAGTTTATCAAAAGTGTATTAACTCCTTATTACTGTATTGCAACATTATTAATCACTTATATATATACATAATACTGTAGGTTGAAAGTTGTCCAAGTGTAAATATAATTCAAGCTGTACAGTCACTAAAAAAAGTACTGAAACACCCCTTAATTATGGATAAGTATATTTAATTTCAATGTAAGCGTGGTACAAATACTTTTTTAGCCGACTGTACATAATCACATTTATATATATACAACATATATATACATTTATTTTTATATATATACATTTTTATTTATATATTTGTATTTATATATATTTAAATTTATATATATTTTTATTATATATATTTTTATTTATATATACATTTAATTATATAATATATACATTTATTTATTTATTTATTTATTTTATTTGTATTTTTTTTTTTTCCAGTTGGAGTGTCAAGAGTTGGTGAATTATCTTGACCAGTGCAGCCTGCATGAGTTTGTGTTGACACCTTACTTTGATGACGGAGGCGTTGACGTGGTGGTCGGTGCTCCAGCCTTCACACAGGGCTCCACACTCGATGGCGGGGGTGGGTAGAACTGGTGATTAATTTAGGGGGGGTGCGGGAGTAGGGGGACAGGCTTGGGGGGGGGGGTGTGGGAGTAGGGGGTCAGGCTTGGGGGGGGGGGGGGTTTGGGGTGTGGGAGTAGGGGGACAGGCTTGGGGGGGGAGTTAGGTGGGTGCGGGAATAGGGGTCAGGCTTGGGGGGGGGGTGCGGGAGTAGGGGGACAGGCTTGGGGGGGTTTAGGGGGGTGCAAGAGTAGGGGGTCAGGCTTGGGGGGGGGGGGGTTTGGGAGGGGGGTGCGGGAGTAGGGGGACAGGCTTGGGGGGGGGGGTTTGGGAGGGGGGTGCGGGAGTAGGGGGTCAGGCTTGGGGGGGGTTTTGGGGTGCGGGAGTAGGGGGACAGGCTTGGGGGGGGGGGAGTAGGGGGTCAGGCTTGGGGGGGGATTTTGGGGTGTGGGAGTAGGGGGACAGGCTTGGGGGGGGGTTTTGGGGTGTGTGGGAGTAGGGGGTCAGGCTTGGGGGGGGGGTTTGGGGTGTGGGAGTAGGGGGACAGGTTTGGGGGGGGTTTTGGGGTGTGTGGGAGTAGGGGTACAGGCTTGGGGGGGTAAAACTGTTAATTAATTGAGGGGAGAGAGATTAGATTCTTTTGTTGGTGATCCAAACTCTGGCATGACACAGATCAACTATTAGTATCATTGGGAGCATATTCTGTTTTCTGGTAAAGTTAGGAGGAATCAGTAGCCTTTCGAGTATAACTGTTAATTGAGATTAGATTCTTTTGGTGGTGATTCGGAAGGTCTTTGATTCCTCCAAACTCTGGCACAACAACAACAACAACTATTAATACCATTGGGAGTATATTATGTTTTCTGGTAAAGTTAGGAGGAATCAGTAGTCTTTCAATTGGGAGTATATTATGTTTTCTTGTAAGGTTAGGAGGAATCAGTAGCCTTTCAATTTACCAACAAGTGAATCTCTCAATAAGGAGGTAATACAGTAAATGCCTTGTTTTGCAAAGGATTGTGTGTACAGTATGTGAGAGTGAGAGATCGTGTGCGTGTCAGAGTGAGGAATTGTGTGTGTGTGAGGGAGGGATTGTGTGTGTGAAAGTGAAAAATAGCATGTGTGTAAGTGTGAGAATGAGAAATTGTGTGTGTGTGTGTGTGAGAGAGAGAGAATGATGGATAATATACAAATTGTGTGTGTGTGTGTGAATGAGGAATCGTGTGTGTGTGTGTGTGAGAGAGAGAGAATAAAAATTAGCCTATGTGTAAGTGAGAGAATGAAAATTAGCATGTGTGTAAGTGTGTGAATGAGGAATTGTGTGTGTGTGAGTGAGAATGAGGAATCGTGCGTGTGTGTGTGTGAGTGAGAATGAGGAATATTGCGTGTGTGTGTGTGTATGTGAGTGAGAATGAAGAAATGTGTGTGTGTGTGAGTGAAAATGAGGAATTGTATATGTGTGTGTATGTGAGTGAGAATGAGGAATATTGCGTGTGTGTGTGTGTGTGTGTATGTGTGAGAGCATGAGGAATCGTGCGTGTGTGTGTGTGAGAGTGAGAATGAGAAAGTGTGTGTGTGTGTGTGTGTGTGAGAGTGAGAATGAGGAAGTGTGTGTGTGTGTGTGAGAGAGAATGATGGATAATGTACAAATTGTGTGTGTGTGTGTGTGTGTGTGTGTGTGTGAGTGAGAATGAGGAATTATGTGTGCGTGTATGTGAGTGAGAATGAGGAATTATGCATGTGTGTGTTATTTGGTATTTCGTGTGTACCTGTATGATGGTGAAGGTGTGTGTGCGTGTATGTGAGTGAGAATGAGGAATCGTGTATGTGTGCGTGTATGTGAGTGAGAAATGATGGATAATATACAAGTCATGTATTAATTGTTTCTTCACCTTCAGATCCCCAGACACCAACAGATGGATTAACAGTTGATGCCACAGTTAACACCATCACTGTGTCCTGGAAGCCACCCAACCTTGTGTGTCCCTATACATATCAGGTAAGTCTGTAGTGTAGGGGAGGAGATGTCTTATAGGAGGTGAGTTTTGTAGGGTGGGGGGGGATGTAAAAGAGGTGAATTTGTAGTGTAGGGAGAATGTCATAAAAGAGTTGTTTGTTAAAAGAGGTGAGGTTATAGTGTGTGTGTGGGAGGAGATGTTGTATATGAGGTAAGTTTGTTAAAAGAGGTGAGTTTGTAGTGTAGGGGAGGAGATGTTGTATATGAGGTGAGTTTGTATTGTGGGGGGAAAATCGTATTTGAGGTGAGCTTGTTAAATGAGGTGAGTTTGTAGTGGGGGAGGAGATGTTATAAAAGAGGTGAGTTCGTAGTGTGTGTGCCTATACATATCAGGTAAGTCCGTAGTGGGGGGGGGAGATGTTGTATATGAGGTGAGTTTGTTAAAAGAGGTGAGTTTGTAGTAGGGGGGGGGGAGATGTCTTATATGAGGTGAATTTGTAATGTAGGGGAGATGTAAAAGAGGTGAGTTTGTAGTGTGGGGGAGATGTTGTAAAAGAGGTGAGTCTGTAGTGTTGTAAAAGAGGTGAGTTTGTATTTTGTAGTGTGGGGGGATGTCGTAAAAGAGGTGAGTTTGTAGTGTGTGTGCCTATACATATGAGGTAAGTCCGTAGTGTAGGTGGGGAGATGTAGTATATGAGGTGAGTTTGTAGTGTAGGGAGAATGTCATAAAAGAGGTGTTTGTTAAAAGAGGTGAGTCCAGTAGTGGAGAGGATGTCGTAAAAGAAGCGAGTTTGTAGTGGGGGAGATGTCATAAAAGAGGTGAGTTTGTTAAAAGAGGTGAGTAATTACGGTATAACACTAACATTAAAAACCTGGTGATATTCATAAATAGACCATAACACTAACATTTTAAAACCTGGTAATGTTTATATGTATATGTATAGTAATTAAAACACTAACTTAAAAAATGTGGTGATGTTTTTATGTATATGTATAGCTATTAATTTTAACACTAATATTTAAAACCTGGTGATGTTTATATATACAGTACGTAATTTTAACACTAACTTAAGGGACCCTGTGATGTAGTCAGAAAGTTGGAGGTACACGAGTCCTTCAAATATTGCCACGGAACACACACACCTATATGGAAGGAGTTTGTTTCATGGTATAGTTAGGAGGAATCAGAAGCCTACAATTATCATACACGATCACAGTTGGGAGGAATCAGAAGCCTCCAATTATTATACACGATCAGTCTGGAGGAATCAGAAGCCTCCAATTACAGTTAGGAGGAATCAGAAGCCTCCAATTATTATCATACACAATCACAGTTGGGAGGAATCAGAAGCCTCCAATTTTCATACACGATCACAATTGGGAGGAATCAGAAGCCTCCAATTACAGGGTCCTTAATTATCAAACCTGGTGGTGATATTGTTGGTATGCATGATTGTCGTCTCAGGTGTGCCACTACGAGGTGAACACTGACCCGGGCCTGGCTGTATGTGACTCCACCACCATCACCTCCCATACCCTGAGGGACCTGGACGAATGTAAGGCTTACTTCATTGACGTGGCCACAACAAACTCCAACGGTCTCTCGTCATCACCCCTCAACTTCTACTCTGTCACACACTGTACTGAAATTATTCCTTAAACTAACTATTTGTATGATTATTGGTTGTTGAATAATATGTGTGTGTGTGTGTGTGTGTTATTTCATTAACTTTAACGGTCTCTCTCTCACACACTGTACTAAAATTATTCCTTAAACTAACTATTTGTATGATTATTGGTTGTTGAATTATATATGTGTGTGTGTGTGTTATTTCATTCACTCTTATGGTCTCTCTGTCACACACTATACTAAAATTATTCCTTAAACTAACTACTGTACTTGCATGATTTTTGGTTGTTAAATAATATATGTACAGTATGTGTGTGTGCGTGTTGTTTTATTGACGTAATCACAACACACTCTAACGGTCTCTCTCTCTCACACTGTACTAAGATTATTCCTTACACTAACTACTGTATTTGCATGCTTATTGGTTGTTGACTAAAATATATATACAGTATATGTGTGTGTATGTGTGTGTGTTATTTCATTCACTCTTATGGTCTCTCTCACACACACTACTAAAATTATTCCTTGAACTAACTACTTGCATGATTATTGGTTGTTGAATAATATATGTATGTGTGTGTGTGTGTGTGTGTGTGTTGTTGTTGTTGTTGTTGTTGTTGTTGTACCGGGGCAGAATGGCCTCCTGCCCCACAGACCCCTGGTACACTCTGGTCGCAGTGAAAAAACAAATTAAAATAAAGGAGGGGCTGGCCCTATATGCCTGGGCTACCGAAGCACATCCCAAGGAAATGGGACCACAGCTTACTGGACCAGGGAGTCTGGGGGCCTCCGACCGCCAGGGAGATTGGGGGGGAAGGCTTTGATCCCACAGCCAGTGCTGTAACTAACTACTTGTACAGTACTTGCATGATTATTGGTTGTTGAATAATATATGTGTGTGTGTTATTTCATTTACTCTTACAGTCTCTCTCACACACTGTACTGAAATTATTCCTTAAACTAACTACTGTACATGCATGATTATTGGGTGTTGAATAAAATATATATGTGTGTGTGTGTCTGTGATTCACTCCTCTTGCTAACCTGTAATTTGAAATGTATATTGCTTGAGTTACTGATGTGTTTGCATGATCATTAAGGGAGTAATATGGTACACTTTGGGTATAATGGAGTGCCTTCATTCCTCCAAAGTATGCCAGGAAACACAAGACTAGATTAACAAAGATAATGGTCGTGGTGGAGGCCTGTTGTTGCTTGGAATAGTTTGGAGGAATCAGTTACTCCAGATTTACCAACACCAACACTGTACTAACCCCTTATTTAGATTTTAACATTTGTACTGTTTACTAATTCACTTAAGGGACCCTGTGTGTGATGTAGTCAGAAAATTGGAGGTAAACGAGTCCTTCAAATATTGACACGAAACACACACACACACATATGCATACATATATAGGCAGACACACACATATATATACATACATACATACATATAGGCACACACACACTCACACATATACATACATATAGGGAGGCACACACATACATACAGGCACACACACACATATACTGTACATATATATACACACACACACATACATATATATACACACACACACATACATCTATATACACACACACACATACATATATATACACACACACACACACACATACATACTCACTCACTCACACACACACACCTATATGGAAGGAGCTTGTTTCGTGGCATAGTCAGGAGGAATCAGAAGCCTCCAAATCCCACACACAACCACAGGGCCCTTATGGAGGCTTCTGATTCCTCCTGACCATGCCACAAAACAAGCTCCTTCCATATAGGTGTGTGTGTGTGTGTTTCGTGGCAATATTTGAAGGACTCGTTTACCTCCAATTTTCTGACTACATCACACACAGGGTCCCTTCCATATAGGTGTGTGTGTGTGTGTGTTTCGTGGCAATATTTGAAGGACTCGTTTACCTCCAATTTTCTGACTACATCACACACAGGGTCCCTTCCATATAGGTGTTTGTGTGTGTGTGTGTGTTTGTGTTTCGTGGCAGTATTTGAAGGACTCGTTTACCTCCAATTTTCTGACTACATCACACACAGGGTCCCTTCCATATAGGTGTGTGTGTGTGTGTGTTTCGTGGCAATATTTGAAGGACTCGTTTACCTCCAATTTTCTGACTACATCACACACAGGGTCCCTTCTATATAGGTGTGTGTGTGTGTGTGTGTGTTTCGTGGCAGTATTTGAAGGACTCGTTTACCTCCAATTTTCTGACTACATTACAGGGTCCTTCATAATAATTACAGTATGCATTGTGTTGCTCTTCTTACAACCATAGAATTGTTGAATATAAATAGTTTGTTTTATTTATTGCACCTTTACTAACCTTATTATTGCTCATTACTCTTATTTTTATCCTTTATTAACCTTATTATTGCTCCTTTATTGACCTTATTATTGCTCCTTTATTGACCTTATTATTGCTCCTTTATTGACCTTATTATTTCTTCTTTACTAACCTTATTTTTTATCCTTTACTAACCTTATTTTTTATCCTTTATTAACCTTATTATTGCTCATTTATTGACCTTATTTTTGCTTCATTACTAACCTTATTATTACTTCATTATTAACCTTATTATTGCTTCATTATTGACCTTATTATTGCTTCATTACTAACCTTATTATTACATGTTGTTATGATAGAGAGGGACAGAAGTAGTTTGAAGGAATAATGGAATAGAGGGAATGTGAAGGAATGGTGGAACAGAGAGAATGTGAAGGAATTATGGAAGAAAGGGAAGAAGAGATGAAAGGGAATGATGTAATAGAGATTGAAAAGGAAGAAGAGGTGTGAAGGAATAATGGAATAGAAATAGAAAGGGAAGAAGAGGTGTAAGGGAATGATGGAATAGAGGGAATGTGAGATAATGGTGGAATAGAAATAGAAAGGGAAGAAGAGGTGTAAGGGAATGGTGGAATAGAGGGAATGTGAAGGAATGATGGAATAGGGGAAAGAAATGGAAGAAGATGTGAAAGGAAATAATGGAATAGAGAGAATGTGAAGGAATGATGGAATAGAGGAAAGAAATGGAAGAAGAGGTATGAAGGAATGATGGAATAGAGGGAATGTGAGATAATGATGGAATAGAGATAGAAAGGGAAGAAGAGGTGAAAGGGAATGGTGGAATAGAGAGAATGTGAGATAATGGTGGAATAGAGATAGAAAGGGAATGATGTAATAAAGATAGAAAGGAAGAAGTGTGAAGGAATGATGGAATAGAGGGAAGAAATATGAAGGAATGATGGAATAGAAGGAATGTGAGATAATGATGGAATAGAGATAGAAAGGGATGAAGTGTGAGGGAATAATAAAATAGAGGGAAGAAATATGATGGAATAGAGGGAATGTGAAGGAATGATGGAATAGAGGAAAGAAAGAGTAGAAGAGGTGTAAGGGAATGATGGAATAGAGAGAATGTGAGATAATGGTGGAATAGAGATAGAAAGGAAGTAGAGTACACAATAGGAATGAAATAAAGGAGATTGAAGAGACATGTGACCACTCGGAATATAAAAGGAATTGAAGGAGGGAAAGATTTGGGTACAGTAATTACTTAATAATACAAAGATAAGATAGATTTAGGTTACAGTACTTACTTAATAATACAAAGATAAGATAGATATGGTTACAGTACTTACTTAATAATACAAAGATGTGGGTACAGTACTTAATAATACAAAGATAAGATAGATTTAGGTTACAGTACTTACTTAATAATACAAAGATGTGGATACAGTACTTAACTTAATATACAGTACAAAGATGTGGGTACAGTACTTACTTAATAATACAAAGGAAAGATAGATTTGGGTTACAGCACTTACAAAGATGTGGATACAGTACTTAACTTAATATACAAAGGAAGGATAGATATGGTTACAGTACTTAGTTAATAATACAAAGGAAGAATAGATATGGGTACAGTACTTACTTAATAATACAAAGATAAGATAGTTTTGGGTACAGTACTTACTTAGAGGGTGTGTAGACCAGATTTTCTCCTTGAGGTGTGCTATGCTGTGGAGAGATATCTAGAGAAAGGCAAGAAGTTGTTTGTATGCTGCATTTATTGATTTGGAAAAGGCATATGACAAAGTAGATAGAGAAGGTCTGTGGAGAGTATTGAGAATATATGGAGTGGTTGGAAAATTGCTGGAGGCAGTGAAGAGCTTGTATGAGGGTGAAAGAGCGGCAGTCTGGGTGGAAAATGAGTTAGAGTGAGTTCTTTAATTTGAATGTTGGGTTGAAACAAGGGTGTGTGATGTCCCCATGGTTGTTCAGTGTATATATGGATGGAGTCATGAAGGAAATACAGGGAAGACCAGTGGATGTTGGTGTACCTCTGATAAGGGAGGGCAGTGAGTGGAAGTTGCCTTTGTTGCTGTATGCTGACAATACAGTTCTGTTGAGTGACAATGAGTGGGAGTTGCAGGGTTTGGTGAATATGTTTGGAGACGTGTGTGAGAAACGGAACCTGAAGGTGAATGTAGTGAAGAGCAAAGTTATGGTCTTTGAAAGGGGTACAACCACAGACTGTGAGGTTTAGGTCGAATGGTCAGGTTATGGAGAATGTCAGCTCTTATAAGTATTTTGTCAGTGTGATGAGTAAAGATGGGAGTTTAGAGGAGGAGGTGCAGGAGAGGGTACAACAGAGGAAGAGGGTTGTGGTAACGCTGAAAGTAATGACAAGGAATAGAGCGATGAGTATGGAAGTGAAGAAGATTTACATGATAGTGTGGTAATCCCGACACTGACATATGGGAGTGAAACGTGGACGATGACGAAGAGATATAAGTCAAGAGTTAGAGGGGTGGAAATGAGTTACTTGAGAGGTGCGTTTGGAGTAAAATGGAGAGATAGACAGATGAATGAAATACGTGAGGCGTCTGGCAATAGATAGATAGATAGATAGACTGACTTAATAATACAAAGATAAGATAGCTTTAGGTACAGTACTTATGTAATAAAAAAAATAATTGGATACAGTACTTGCTTAATATTACAAAGATAAGATAGATTTGGGTACAGTACTAACTTATTGATACAAAGGAAGGATAGATATGGTTACAGCTAGTGCTTAATAATACAAAAGGTACAGCTCAAGTCAAAAGTTCACCAGAATTTCCCTTCCATCATCATTCATTGTAATTAAGGGGAAAGTTTTGTGTTGGTAAATCTGGAGCAACTGAATCCTCCAAACTATTCCAAGCAACAACAGAACACCATTATTTTTGCTCTTCTGGTTCTGTTTCCTGGCATATATACTTTGGAGGAATCAAGGCACTCCAATGTACCAAAAGCGAATTACCACCTTAAGGGACCCTGTGATTGTGTATGAGACTTGGTGGCTTCTGATTCCTCCTGATTATGCCATGAAACACACAAGCTCCTTCCATATAGGTGTGTGTGTGTGTGTGTGTTTTGTGGCAATATTTGAAGGACTCATTTATCTCCAATTTTCTGACTACATCACACACAGGGTCCTTAAGGTGGTAATTCACTTTTGTTACATTGGAGTGCCTTGATTCCTCCAAAGTATGCCAGGAAACAGGGCCAAATGAACAAAAATAATGGTGTTCTGTTGCTTGGAATAGTTTGGAGGATTCAGTTGCTCCAGATTTACCAACACAAAATTTCCCCCTTAATAATTATTGTACTGTACTCAGACTGTATGTATGTACAGTCTCGGTCAATAATAATCATCCACATATGGGTATCTCAAACAATTTACTGTCTAATATTTTCACGTTCACATATGATGTTATTGTTTTAAATTAAAAGATGGTAGTTAACCTATTTATTGGAAAGTTTATCATCTAAGGAACAAAGGGAAGCTGTCAAAATCTTACATGAGTTACCCCTATGAGGATGATTATATTTGACCACGACTGTATGTATGTATGTTAATGTTAATAACTGCTACCAACCAGGGAATTTTATATATTTTTGAGATGATAAACAAGAACGAACACAGAGCCTGGGAAATGTACACACGCTGATGGATTAATTGTGAGATTTTGAGATGAACGGTTTTCCTGGTATCGTATATTGGTTGTAATGATTGTGTGTGATAAAAGCATAGATACTGTATGATGATGGTGATGGTGGTGGTGGTGGGAAGTGAAGCATATGATGTGTGTGTGTGTGTGTAAAAGCATAGATATGATGATGGTGGGAATTGAAGCATATGATGTGTGTGTGTGTGTGTGTGTGTGTGTTGTGAGTGGGGGGGAAGGGGGTTGTGATGGAGGACCCTAAATTTAAGTCTTAGTCTGTATAGGGGATTAAGGGGGTGCGGGAATAGGGGGACATGCTTGGGGGGGTTTTGGGGGGTGCGGGAGTAGGGGGACATGCTTGGGGGGAGGGGTTAGGGGTGTGTGGGAATAGGGGATAGGCTTTCTACCCACCCTAAGCCTGTCCCCCTATTCCCGCACCCCCCAAACCCCCCCCCCCATGCCTGTCCCCTACTCCCGCACCCCCTTAAGGAGACTTTATTAGGGGGGGGGAGGAGGAGACAGAGAGGAAAAACAACAAACGTGAAATAAAATGAAAGAAGGAAAGGAGGGACAGTGAAAGAGAGGAGGGACAACAAACGTGAAATAAAATAAAAGAAGGAAAGGAGGGACAGTGAAAGAGAGGAAGGAGAAGAGGGATAACAAACATGAAATAAAATGAAGGAAGGAAAAGAGGGATAGTGAAAGAGAGGAAGGAAGAGGAGACAGAGAGAAGAGGGATAACAAACATGAAATAAAATGAAAAACGGAGAGGAGGGACAGTGAAAGAGAGGAAGGAGAAGGTGACAGAGAGGAGAAACAACAAATATGAAATAAAATAAAAGAAGGAAAAGAGGGACAGTGAAAGAGAGGAAGGAAGAGGAGACAGAGAGAAGAGGGATAACAAACATGAAATAAAATGAAAGAAGGAAAAGGAGGGACGGTGAAAGGGATGATTAAGGAAAATAAATAGATCGTCATAGGAAAGGAGGAGAAGGAGACAGAAAGGAGGAACATGAAATAAAAGGAAAAAGGAAAAGGAGGGACAGTGGAAAGGGATGATCAAGGAAAGTAAATAGATTGCAATAGGTAAGAAAGAGGATATGAAGAGGAGGAGGGACAACAAACATAAAATAAAATGAAAGAAGGAAAAGAGGGACAGTGAAAGAGAGGAAAGGGTTGAATAAGGAAAGTACATTTGTAAATAAACTGTAATAGGGAAGGAGACAGAAAGGAGGAACATGAAATAAAAGGAAAAAGGAATAGAGGGACAGTGGAAAGGGATGATTAATTAAGTGGGTGATACAATTGGTTGTTATACGAAGCTGGGTTGTAAATATAAAACTTTGGTTGTGAGGTAAACAAATTTGTGTTGTCTTTAATTAATTATAGGGAGGTTCTCTTGTTGGTGAATTGGAAGGCTACTGATTCCTCCAAACTATGCCATGAAACACAAGATCCCCTATTAGTACCATTGAGGGTGTCTGTCTGTTTTCTGGTAGAGTTAGGAGGAATCAGTAGCCTTCTAATTTCATAAAAAAAATCTCATCTTAGTTGCATATTGTTGATTCCCGCGGCTGAGTTGAATGACGATAACACTGCCAAGAAAACTCTCATATTACATTCCTCCCTCTCTTCCCTCCTTCAACCCTCCCTCTTCCCTCCCTCAACCCTCCCTTTCTTCAAGCCCTTCTCCCTCTCTTCCCTCCTCCCTCTCTTCCCTCCTTCCCTCTCTTCCCTCCTTCCCTCTCTTCCCTCCTCCCTCTCTTCCCCACCTTCAACCCCTCCCCTCCCCTTCCCCCAAACCTCCTCACCCATTCTCCTCACCTCCCCTCCTCCACACCTCTCCCTCTTCCTTACCTCCCTCCCCTTCTTCCCTACACCACCTCCACACCTCTCTTTCCCCACACCTCATTTCCCCTAAACCACCCCTTCTTCCCTACACCTCCCCTTCCCTCTTCTCCACACCTCCCGTTTCCCACACCTCCTTCCCCTAAACCACCATCTCCCTTTTCCCTACACCTCCCTTCCTCTAAACCACCACCTCTCCCTCTTCCCTACACCTCCCACCCCCTCAACCACCACCTCTTTCTTCAACCCCCCTCCTCCCTTCCTCCACACCTCTCCCTCTTCTCCAAGCACCTCCCTCCCCTATTTCCCTTACCCCAACCCACCACCCCTTCTTCTTATTATTATGGCACAGGTAATTATAACAGTAGTTGAATCCGTGTGTTCATTTCAGCACCATCACCCCAATACTCATGATGTCACGTGGACCTGTCTTAGTGATGATGGTGATGATGGTAGTGATGATGGTGATGGTGATGGGGGCAGCTCAGGCATCTCTAGTAAGTACTGTATGGGTGATTTAAGGCGGTATTTTTTGTTATTGGTATTGTTGTTGCACTTATACATTATTATTATTATTATTATTGATATTATTATTATTATTATTATTGTTTTTGTTGTTATTACTACTACTATTATTATTGATATTATTATTGTTATTGATATTATTATTATTAGGAATAGTAGTAGTAGTAGTAGTATTGTTGTTGTTTTTGTTATTATTATTGTTGTTGTTGTTATTATTATTACTATTATTGTTATTATTATTATTATTATTATTATTATTGGTTTCCCTCTAATTAGTGTCCCTCGGCCTAATTGGTGTCCCTCTAATTAATGTCCCTCGGCCTAATTAGTGTCCCTTGGCCTAATTGGTGTCCCTCTAATTAATGTCCCTCGGCCTAATTAGTGCCCCTCGTCCTAATTGGTGTCCCTCTAATTAGTGTCCCTCCCTCTAATTAATGTCTCTAATTAATGACCCCCTAATTAGTATCCCTCGTCCTAATTAGTGTCCCTCGTCCTACCTAACACAGCCAATGTCGGACTCCATGCCTCCCTCCTGCATCCTCACCAACACACCAAGCTGTAATGGTTTCCTTACCAATGGTGTGTGTACCGGACTCAACTGGACTGCCAGCGTCATCTTCAGAGACTCAGACTCAGGTAAAAAAAAAAAAAAAAAAAAAAATAATAATAATAATAATAATAATATGTAATGTCTTGTCACCCATAACTCACACCAATATTTATTAAAGGGGTTACAGTAATGCCTTGTTTTGTACTGTTTTTGTAAGTATGTATTGTACTGTTTGTAATGAATTTGTGTATGGAGTGGATGACCAGAGAGTGAGAGAGTGAGAGAGAGAGTGAGAGTGAGAGTGAGAGTGAGAGAGAGTTGTCTGGGCTTCTCTACATTCCTCAACTATACATATACAACAAGGAGCTTCACTTTGTCTTCACTTTGTACAGTAAACCCTTATATTCACTGTGTATATGGGTGTGTATTGTACTAAGAGGGTTTACTGTACACAAATTCATTACAAATGGTACAATACATACTTATATGTTGTTTTGTAATGTAAGACTATGTAACGTCAATACAACATAATTATTATTATTAGGTTTGTTGTTTTGTAATGTAAGACTATGTAACTGTAATACAACTATTATTATTATTATTAGGTTTGTTGTTTTGGTAATCACCGAGTCACTTGGTAGACCATTCATTGCAGTACTTCCACAATAATGAATGACCTCTCTTTACATATACCCTGTGTAAGAATTCATGTGACCAACTGGACAGTCAGCAAAAAAAGTTTTGTTACCATCCTTTTAATAGTGTGATGTAAAGTTGGTACGCCTGACTGGCGAGTCAAGTGTGACGCTAGTGTCTTTATATACCTCCGTCACCCTCAGTGTCCCTCAGTGTCTCATGGGCAGGCAAGTAGGAATGACATACTTTCACCCAGTGCTACTTTTTCTGGGTATTTCACAGTTATTCTTGTTCTAAAATACTCAAACGTATTTCCTTATGTTTAATAATGAATAGTTAAATAGTAATAGTTGTTGAACACTCAAAATTTAGTTTAAAATCAGCTAAATTTTTTATATAAAAAAGCTGTCACTGCCGCAGCCCGCATATTATCAGAGGGGCAAAGACGATAGCCGTCCCGGATGACACAAGGCACGGCTGCCCAGTCCAGCGGAGTACCAATCCTGCCGCGCTTAACGATATTAAAATTAACGTAGGGGTGGTAACGAAAGTTTTTTTGCCAACTGTACATTACTATACCCACTGCTTCACTCGGCAGGAATGTCTGACGTGATGTTGGATCCACCAGCGCTGGAACTCACCGTGACGGGACTGACCCCAGGCACCACCAACGAAGTGTTGGCCGATGCCGTCCAGACCTGTTGTTACCCCCAGGCCAGCTTCAAGGGCGTCGACGTAGAGGGAAACGTGGGACAGTGTAACGTTGATTTGGGTACAATTGGAGGTGAGTTTGAAGGGATTGGATAAAGAGGGAAACGTGGGACAATGTAACGTTGATATGGGTATAATTGGAGGTGAGTTTGAAAGGAATGGATAAGGAGGAAAACATAAGACAGTGTAGTGTTGATATGGGTACAATTGGAGGTGAGTTTGAAGGGGTAGATATAGGGGAAAATGTAACGTTAACATGGGTACAATTGGAGGTGAATTTGAAGGGGTTGGATATAAGGAACAGTGTAGTGTTGATATGGGTACAATTGGAGATAAGTTTAAAGGGAAACGTGGGACAATGTAATGTTGATCTGGGTACAATTGGAGGTGAGTTTGAAGGGGGTGGATAAGGAGGAAAATATATAAGACAGTGTAGTATTAACATGAGACAATTGGAGGTGAGTTCCCAAAAGCAGAGACAGTTTTGTATAGTGCTGTAAGTTAACATTAATTAACGACGAATCCTCCATATTCCAGAATTTACCAAGATGTGAGAATGAACATATACGTTGACAACACTTCTATTGACAGGTGTAATCAGTAACATCTATTAACAGGTGTAATCAGTAACAAGTGTAATTAGTTAAGTTTTATTGACAGGTAATTAATAAATTTTCTTGACAGGTGTAATAAGTAACTTTTATTGACAGGTAATTAATAACTTTTCTTGACAGGTGTAATCAGTAACTTTTCTTGACAGGTGTAATCAGTAACTTTGTGGTGACGAGTGAAGGTGATGTTTGGGTAGAGTTATCGTGGACTATAACACCAAGTGACATCACCATTCATCACTATCACATCACCATCAACTCACTCACCACACAGCAGAGTTTTTGTACCCAGGTGAGAGATGGTTGTGATGTAAAGTGATGAAAGTATAGTGATGATAATTGTTGTGATGTTTATAAAGTGATGAAGATGGTTGTGATGTAAAGTGATGACAGAATAATGATAATGATGTTGAGGTGATGTAAAGTGATGACAGAATAATGATAATGATGTTGAGGTGATGTAAAGTGATGACAGAATAATGATGATGATGATGTAAAATGATGAAAGAATAATAATAATGGTGATGTAAAGTGATGACAACATGAGGATAATTATTGTAATGAAGTAATCCTCTCTCTATTTTTTTTTACTGATGATCAAATAAGATTCTTCTCCATTTTACCGTTACAGATAAGCTTCTCCATTCTATTGATACACTTCTTGCATTTCTTAATAATAATAATAATACTGTACTTTATTTTATTTTAAACACTAATGAAGTAATCATATCTCTATTTTTGTGTTGGTTCTTTACTGATGATTAAATAAGCTTCTCCATTCTATTGATACACTTCTTGCATTTCTTAATAATAATAATAATAATACTGTACTTTATTTTATTTTAAACACTAATGAAGTAATCGTCTCTCCCTTTGATTCTTCCGTTTGCAGTCGACATGTTCTGAGACAGTGTTGAATCTGGAGCCTTGTACACGCCACCAGTTCGTCCTCACCCCAGTCTTCAACGGGATCAACGGGGAGGAGCTCACGGGGGTCTCGGAAACCACTGAGGGGGCCACACTGGAAGGAGGGGGTGAGTCTGGGATGGGGGGGATCTCTCATGGGGGGGGGGAGGGGGGGCCAATTATACAGCCACAATCAATTATCCACCGACACTTTCCTTCCATCGTAGTAAATATCTTGGTAATAAAGAACAACACATGTATGGTTTTGCAGCACCTCATAATAATAATAATAATAATAATAATAATATCCACCAACACTTTCCTTCCATCGTAGTAAATATCTTGGTAATAAAGAACAACACGTGTATGATTTTACAGCACCTCATAATAATAATTGAGGGGGTTGAGTTGACGTAAGGTGTTGTTGTTGTATGATTATATTTTGATATGATACTGATTTATTTATTATTCCCTTAACATGTCCCACTTTTCCCCTCCTTTCCCCTTTCTCCCCCCTTTCCCCTTCTCCCCTTCTCCCCGCTTTCCCCCTTCTCCCCCCCTTCCCCCCCGCCCCCACAGACCCCCAGATGGTGACCAACGGTGATGAGGTCGAAGCCACCGAGACCACCATCACCGTGACCTGGGACCCGCCTAACCTGATCTGCCCCTACGAGTACCAGGTCAGTCCATCAGTCAGTCACATACAGGTCAGGATTATATAGTAACAGTTTATATAGTAATTTTATATAGTTAAATATTATATAGTAACAAATTATATATATAGTAACATTATTTAGTAACATTATATAGTAACAGATTATATTGTAACACATTATATAGTAATTTATTATATCGTAACATATTATATAGTAACACATTATATATATAGTAACATTATATAGTAACATATTATTATAGTAACAAATTATATAGTAACATTATATAGTAACATTATATAGTAACATATTATTATTGTAACAAATTATATAGTAACTATATAGTAACATATTATATAGTAACACATTATATATATAGTAACATTATATAGTAAGTTATATATTTTTGGTACATTGGAGTGTGTCTTGATTCCTCATAAGTAAACAAACAAACAGACAAACAAACAAACAAACAGGACCACCAAACGATCAAAAAAAATAATGGTGGTGTCCTGTTGTTGTTGTTGTTGTTGTTGCTTTGAATAGTTTGGAGGAATCATTTGCTCCAGATTTACCACCACCAACACTTTATACACTGTCCCCTTCATTAATTAATATCTTTCATTTTACACTGGGATTATGTATGTGAAGTATAGTGTGTGTAATGTATGTATGTATGTATGTATCTTTCATTTTACACTGGGATTATGTATGTGAAGTAGAATGTATGTTATGTATGTATGTATGTATGTATGTATCTTTCATTTTACACTGGGATTATGTATGCGAAGTAGAGTGTGTATGTATGTATGTATGTATGTATGTACTGTAAGCACTTATTGTACACTTCATTACACACCCATAATATCAGTGTACTGTACAATGAGGATTTTCTGTACATAGTTATAGTACAAAGATAAATAAATAGTGTAATGTAATGTACTAACCTGGGTACTGTACTATTGGCTACATGTTGTTGTTGTTGTTTTTGAGGGCTTACAACATATAGAAAATATAAGACTATGTAACTGCAATACAACATTATGATTATTATTATTATTACATTATTATTATTATTATTAGGTTTGTTGTTTTGTAATGTAAGACTATGTAACTGCAATACAACATTATTATTATTATTATTATTATTATTATTATTATTAGGTTTGTTGTTTTGGTAATCACTGAGTCACTTGGTAGACCATTCATTGCAGTACTTCCATACAGTAATAATGAATGACCTCTCTTTACATATAGCCTGTGTAAGAATAATGACCTCTCTTTACATATAGCCTGTGTAAGAATAATGACCTCTCTTTACATATAGCCTGTGTAAGAATAATGACCTCTCTTTACATATAGCCTGTGTAAGAATAATGACCTCTCTTTACATATAGCCTGTATAAGAATAATGACCTCTCTTTACATATAGCCTGTGTAAGAATAATGACCTCTCTTTACATATAGCCTGTGTAAGAATAATGACCTCTCTTTACATATAGCCTGTATAAGAATAATGACCTCTCTTTACATATACCCTGTGTAAGAATAATGACCTCTCTTTACATATACCCTGTGTAAGAATAATGACCTCTCTTTACATATACCCTGTGTAAGAATAATGACCTCTCTTTACATATAGCCTGTGTAAGAATAATGACCTCTCTTTACATATACCCTGTGTAAGAATAATGACCTCTCTTTACATATACCCTGTGTAAGAATAATGACCTCTCTTTACATATACCCTGTGTAAGAATAATGACCTCTCTTTACATATAACCTGTGTAAAATTAATGACCTCTCTTTACATATACCCTGTGTAAGAATAATGACCTCTCTTTACATATACCCTGTGTAAGAATTCATGTGGCCAACTGTACATACTATTTGCTTCATATATCTGTACTAATTTGTGTACTGCACTGTACTGTACTAACCTTAACTAATGAATGATCTGTAACTGTTAATATTTTGATGCATGGTAGAAATTACAACCAGAAAAAAAAAACCTATAATCTACAATGAGCATTAAGGGGAGAATTCTCTTTTTTGGTGAATTGGAGCTCTTTGAATCCTCCAAACTAATCCAGGCAACAGAACCCTTCAGTATTTCTAATAGGGAATCTGTTGCCTGGAGTAGTTTGGAAGAGTCATAGAGCTCCAGTTTACCGTCACGTGTTTTTCCCGTAATTAAGACTCTTGTTGTGTTGTTTTTACTGTATATATTTGACAACACAACTCTGCCTGCCTTTTTCCCCTTACATATATGACAACACAACTCTCTATGCTGTTTTAACCATACATATTTGACAACACAACTTTCTCTGCTGTGTTCACCGTACATATATGACAACACAACTCTCTATACTGTTTTAATCGTACATTTTTGACAACACAACTTTCTCTATACTGTTTTAATCGTACATATTTGACAACATAACTCTCTATGCTATTTTCACCTTACATATTTGACAACACAACTCTATTCGTGCTGTTTTCACTGTACATATTTGACAACACAACTCTGTCTGTGTTGTTTTCACTTTACATATTTGACAACACAACTCTGCCTGCTGTTTTCACCTTACATATTTGACAACACAACTCTCTCTGTGCTGTTTTTACTGTACATTTTTGACAACACAATTCTCTCTGCTGTTCACTGTAAATTTTTGACAACATAACTCTATTCGTGCTGTTTTCACTGTACATATTTGACAACATAACTCTCTATGCTGTTTTCACCTTACATATTTGACAACACAACTCTCCGTGCTATTTTAACTGTATATTTTTGACAACACAACTCTCTCTGCTGTTCACTTTATATTTTTGACAACACAACTCTCTCTACTGTTTTCACCATACATATTTGACAACATAACTCTCTATGCTATTTTCACCTTACATTTTTGACAACTCAACTCTCTCTACTGTTTTCACTGTACATATTTGACAACATAACTCTCTATGCTGTTTTCACTGTACATATTTGACAACACAACTCTCCGTACTGTTTTCACCTTACATATTAAGCTACACAACTGTCTCTACTTTTTTCACCTTACATATTTGACAACACCACTCTCTCTCTGCTGTTCACTGTAAATTTTTGACAACACAACTTTCTCTGCTGTTTTCACCTTACATATTTAACTACACAACTCTCTCTACTTTTTTCACCGTACATTTTTGACAACACAACTTTATACTGTACTGTTTTCACTTTACATATTTCACCTTACATATTTGACAACACAACTCTCTATACTATTTTCACCTTACATATTTGACAACACAACTCTCTATACTGTTTTAACCATTCATTTTTGACAACACAACTTATTTTTACAACACAACTCTCTCTATGCTGTTTTAACCGTACATTTTTCACAACACAACTCTCTCTCTCTCTGCTGTTCACTGTCCCCCCTTACCTACCTATACCTACCTACCTCAGGTGTGCCACTACGAGGTGAACACTGACCCTGGGTTGGCCATCTGCAGTACCACCACAACATACACTTCCTACACCATAGAGTCACTGGAGGAATGCAAGGCTTATTATATTGATGTGGTGACACTCTCTAATGGACTCACGTCATCACCGTTTAACTTCTACTCTGTCACTCTCTGTTCTTGAATTGACTTTGGTTCGACTCTAACTCCATCTTTGTTTGTTCCTTCTACTCTGTCACTCTCTGTTCTTGAATTGACTTTGGTTCAACTCTTAACTCCATCTCTCTCTGTTCCTTCTACTCTGTCACTCTCTGTTCTTGAATTGATTTTGGTTCAACTCTTAACTGTATCTCTCTCTGTTCCTTCTACTCTGTCACTCTCTGTTCTTGAATTGATTTTGCTTCAACTCTAACTCCATCTCTGTTTCTTCTGCTATCTTGGTGTTTGCTGTTCCATCAATTCACTTTCAATTCTTAAACTGTTATTCTGTTCCTTCTATTTTCTTGGTGTTTATAGTCACACCTTCCCATCGCCTCGTCCCTCTTGCTACAGGGTCTTCCAGGCCTAGGGCGGTCTTCTTTCATCCTGAATCAAATCAATCGGTTCTTCCGTTATGATTATGTACTGTGTGTAGTTGGTAGCAAATTGGAAGGCTACCAATTCCTCCATACTAATAAGTCACGAAACAAATCACCTCAATTTTACCAAAAGGGGATCAATCTGTTTCATGGTATAGTTTGGAGGAATAAAAAGAGTTCTCCAATTCACCAACAAGAGAGTCTCCCCTTACTTAATTTCTCTTATTTACTTATTAACTTCTCTTATTTACTTATTCACTTATTTACTTCTCTTATTTACTTATTCACTTATTTACTTCTCTTATTTACTTATTCACTTATTTACTTCTCTTATTTACTTATTTAACTTCTCTTATTTACTTATTTAACTTCTCTTATTTACTTATTTACTTCTCTTATTTACTTATTTAACTTCTCTTATTTACTTATTTAACTTCTTTTATTTTCTCTTGTGCATGTTGTAGCCCAAGCCTGTGATAACCAGAATAAAAATAATGTTGTTGTTGTTGTATATTGTAATTTAATTAACTAACCCAAATTTATGTATGCCTAGTTGGAGGGAAAAGGAAGGAGAGGGAGAGGGAGAGGGAAAGGAAGGAAAGGGGAGGAGAGGGAAGGAAGAGAGAGAGGGAGAGGGAAGGAAGAGAGAGAGAGAGAGGGAAGGAAGAGAGAGAGAGAGAGGGAAGGAAGAGAGAGAGAGAGAGGGAAGGAAGAGAGAGAGGGAGTGGGAAGGAAGAAAGAGAGGGAGAGGGAAGGAAGAGAGAGAGGTAAAGGAAGGAAAGAGGAGAGGGAAGGAAGAGAGAGATGAATGAAGGGTAGGAGTGTGGCAGGGAGGGAGAGAGAGAGAGAGAGAGAGAGAGAGCTGTAAATGTAGTAAGGAAGGGTAGGAGTGTGGCAGGGAGAGAGAGTGGTAAAGGAAGGGTAGGAGTGTGGCAGGGAGAGGGAAGAGAGTGAGGTAAAGGAAGGAATGAAGGGTAGGAGTGTGTGTGTAAGAGAGATGCAAAAGTAGGAAGGAAGAGTAGGAATGTGTGTGAGAGAGATAGAGAGAGAGAGAGATGTAAATGTAGGAAGGAAGGAAGAGAGAGAGAGAGAGAGATGTAAATGTAGAAAGGAAGAGTGAGATTGAGAGAGGGAGAGAGAGAGAGAGAGAGAGATGTAAATGTAGAAAGGAAGAGTGGGATTGTGAGAGGGAGAGAGAGAGAGAGAGATGTAAATGTAGAAAGGAAGAGTGAGAGAGAGAGAGATGTAAATGTAGAAAGGAAGAGTGGGATTGAGAGAGAGAGAGAGAGAGAGAGATGTAAATGTAGAAAAGAAACATGGGATTGTGAAAGGAATATTCTTAATAATTTTCCATTTGATATATACACAAACTTAAAAGGGACCCCGTGATGTAGTGAGAAAATTGGAGGTTAGTGAGTCCTTCAAATATTGCCACGAAACACACACACACACACACACACCTACATACATTAAAGGGGTAATTCACTTTTGTTACATTGGAGTGCCTTGATTCCTCCAAAGTATGCCAGGAAACAGAACCAGATGGACAAATATAAATAGTGTTCTGTTGCTTTGGAATAGTTTGGATGATTCAGTTGCTCCATATTTATTTACCAACACGAAATTTTACCCCCTAAAAGGAGCTTGTTTCGTGGCATAGTCAGGAGGAATCAGAAGCCACCAATTAAGTCTCATACACGATAACATGCAGCTAGGGTCCTTAATTAATTAATGAAATCTTAGATGTGAGCTCATTTGTTTATGGAGTTGGCTAAATTAAGTTTATGAAGGATCGAGTGAAAGCAAGCAGTCTAGTAGTAAGTAAGGGGATACAGTATTCTCATTTTGGTGTTGGTAAATCTGGAGCAACTAAATCCTCCAATCTATGCCATGAAACAGATCCCTCATATTTAAGGGGGAAGTTTTGTGTTGGTAAATCTGGAGCAACTGAATCCTCCGAACTATTCCAAGCAACAACAGAACACCATTTATTTTTGCTCTTCTGGTCCTGTTTCCTAGCATACTTTTGGGGAGGAATCAAGGCACTCCAATGTACCAAAAAAGAATTACCACCTTGATTAACTCCTAGCTCCAAACCATGCCAGGAAACACACAATTAACCCTAATGTTACTTTTAAGTTTAAGGGGATAGTATACTTTTGTTACATTGGAGTGCCTTGATTCCTCCAAAGTATGCCAGGAAACAGAATCAGATGAAGAAAAATAATGGTATCCTGTTGCTTGGAATAGTTTAGAGGATTCAGTTGCTCCAGATTTACCAACACAAAATTTCTTCCCCCTTAAATAATATGAGGGATCTGTTTCGTGGCATAGTCAGGAGGAATCGTGAGAGCTACTAGACCTTCCAATTCACCAACAACAACAACATAATAATAATAATCTCTGCTTGATAAATTATGAGACACACAAGAGTGGATTACTGTATAATGAATTTGTTTTATAATCTCAGTAGGCTTCGTACGTGATGTTGCCTCTCTCACTTACTCAGTAATAATATTATTTGTTATTCAATACTTCTGTTTTGTACTGTCGGTGGCAAAAAGTCTTGTAGTTAGTTGAGTATTTGACGAGAGAGAGAGAGAGTGTGTGTATGAGAGAGTGAGTGTGTGTATGTATGAGAGAGAGTGAGCGAGTGTATGTGTATGCATGTATGTATGAGAGAGAGTGAGTGTATGTATGAGAGAGAGAGAGAGTATGAGAGTGTGTGTGTGTATGAGAGAGAGAGTGAGTGTGAAATGCATGTATGTATGAGAGAGTGAGCGAGTGTATGTATGAGAGAGAGTGAGTGTGTGTATGTATGAGAGAGAGTGAGTGAGTGAGTGAATATATGTATGAGAGAGAGAATAAGAGTGTGTGTGAGTGAGTGCGTGTATATATGAGAGAGAGAGAATAAGAATAGGAGTGTGTGTGAGAGAGTGAGTGTATATGAGAGAGTGTGTGTGTGTATGTATGAGAGAGAGAGAGAGAATAAGAGTACTGTGTGTGAGTGAGTGTATATATGAGAGAGAGAGAGAGAGAATAAGAGTGTATGTGAGTGAGTGTATTTATAAGAGAGAGAATAAGAGTAGTGTGTTTGAGTGAGTGTATATATGAGAGAGAGAGAATAAGAGTAGTGTGTGTGTGAGTGAGTGAGTGAGTAGTGTAGTGAGAGACGGTAGTGAAAGGAGTCTAATAGTCTATGATTTATAGAGAGAGAGAGAGAGAGACAGAAGATGCATTATATAGGATAGCCTACTGTTACATCACTCACTCACTGTCTTGTACTGTACCTCGCTACCTCACACACACACACACACACTTTATAGACACAATAACCCCTTGACTCCTTACACACACACACGTACACACACTTTATAGACAAAATAACCCCTTGACTCCTTTCACACACACACACACACACACACACTTTCTGGACAAAATAGCCCATTGTTGAATCCTTACACACACACACACGTACACACTTTATAGACACAATAACCCCTTGACTCCTTTCACACACACACACACACACTTTATAGACACAATAACCCCTTGACTCCTTACACACACACACACACACGTTCTGGACAAAATAACCCCTTGACTCTTTACACACACACACACACACACACACACACACACGTACACTTCATAGACACAATAACCCCTTGACTCCTTACACACACACACACACACACACGTACACAACCTCTCTCTCTCTCTCTCTCTCTCTCTCAGCCTGAATAGAAAAAAATAAACATCAACTTTTTTCTTCACATATTCTTGTATTACGGACCAAGATTTTATTTCCCGCGCTTTTTGCAGACTGTTATTGTTTATCCTTTCATCCATACTTTATTTCCCGCGCTTTTTGTAGACTGTTTATGTTTATTTCCCGCGCTTTTTGCAGACTGTTTATATTTATTTCCCGCGCTTTTTGCAGACTTTATATTTATTTCCCGCGCTTTTTGCAGACTGTTTATATTTATTTCCCGCGCTTTTTGTACTGTTCATATTTATTTCACGCGCTTTTTGCAGACTTTATATTTATTTCCTGCGCTTTTCACAGACTGTTTATGTTTATTTCCCGCGCTTTTTGTAGACTATTTGTTTATTTCCCGCACTTTTCACAGACTTTATATTCATTTCCCGCGCTTTTTGCACACTGTTTATATTTATTTCCCGCGCTTTTCACGGACTATTTATCCTTACATCCGGGATCTCTCAGGGTGTATGTGTGGGGGGATTAACTAACTAACTAAAGCCTTGTATTTGTTATGGTGCCAGGTTAGGTTACAAAACAAACAGCACCCACAATACAACAACAAGCCACATTGATGAATCTCAGTAAAGTAGGACGGCCCCGGGTTGCATTATTACCAACTGTATCCTTGCTGGTCTCTTGGGGGTGCGCAAAAAAAAAAAAAAAAAAAAAAAAAAAAATACATATAATAATAATAGTAAAATAAATAAATAAAAAATATATATAATCATAATAATAATAGTAATGCTTAAAATTGGTCTGTAGCTATAAAACTAACCATAGAATAACCTTAAAAATAGTGTCATTACCATTCCCTGCTCATTTTACCTTAGTAAGATACACCTAACCTAACCTAACTATGGGTCGATTCCACAGTGGTACGTTGTGGTTTGTTAGCACGCAAACGAAAGAATCTTAGCCGTTTACATGACTTGTGGCTGAAATATTAATGAATTTGGTGAGTAAACTATGCAGTGATCATCATTATTAACTGTTTGATAGATTTTATGGTATTTATTGAAAGAATTACCGTTTTGCAGCAGTGTTGCCAGATCCGGCTTGGTCCCAGTATTTTGCCCCAGTCATTTATTGTACTTTATCACGATTATTTCCCGGTAGTTTGCCCAGGTTAGGTCCCGGTAGTCTGATTTGGTCTAGGTTAGGTTAGGTCAGGTCAGGTAAGGTCAGACTAATTTCAAAATGCCCCATTTGAATATGCCCTATCTTGGAAATGGGGCATTTGCGGAGGAAATGCCATAGAAGAAAATAGTCTTAGAATGGTCGAAATTAGTGGGTAATGAAGGTAGAAAAACGGTATGCAATAACGGTAATTCATTCAATATTTACCGATTTGATTAATGTGGATACTCAGCTTTTGGAAAATAATGAAGCCTTACAAGTGTGGTTGGTTAGGAAGCTTAAAAACAAATACCACTGTGGAATCCAGTAGACAGTATTTTAGATAATGGTGCTTTTGTTAAGGACCCACGTGATGTAGTTAGCAAATTAGAGGTAAATGAGTCCTTTAAATATTGCCACGAAACACACACACACACACACACACCTATGTATATGGAAGAAGGAGCTTGTTTCGTGGCAATAGTCAGGAGGAATCGGAAGCCTCCAATTCTCGCTCACGATCACAAAACAAAGGTCTTTAGAATAATAATGGTGCTTTTGTTAATTCCACGCTCTGGCAACACTGCATCCTAAAAACAGTGATGCCACCTCATAGTTCTCTGTTTTTATTTGTATTCTCACCTCTTCTTCCTCGGTTTTAAGGGGGAAGGATTGGGGGGGGGGGCGTGGAAGGTAGCTAGTAGGGTAGAGTAGGGGGGGGGGGAGTAAAATGTTGATAGCTAATAGTTGGTTAATGATTCCTCCAAACATGTGCGTTAAAAAACAAAAGAACATGAGTGTGGGATATTCTCTTGATGGAAGGCTACTGATTCCTCCTAACTATACCACGATCCGTTTCATTCACACACACACATACACACTCACTCAACCGTTTCATTCACACATACACACACACACACAGTCTACCGTTACACACACACACAGAGTCAACCGTTTCACACACACACACAGTCAACCGTTTCATACACACACACACAGTCAACCGTTTCACACACACACACAGTCAACCGTTTCACACACACACACACAGTCAACCGTTTCATACACACACACAGTCAACCGTTTCACACACACACACATACTCAACCGTTACACACACACACAGTCAACCGTTTCATTTACACACACATATACACAGTCAACCGTTTCATACACACACACACACACACACACACACACAGTCAACCGTTTCATACCCACACACACACAGACTCAACCGTTTCACACACACACACCCAGTCAACATTTTCATTTACACACACACACCCAGTCAACCGTTTCATACACACACACACACACACACACAGTCAACCATTTCACACATACACACTCACACACACAGTCAACCATTTTACACACACACACACACACACACACAGGTCAGGGAAGGTCATGTTAAGTATTATATTGGGTCAGCCTGCAGGAGGATATGTGGTTAGTGAATGTATGTTGTTTTAACCCAGGTGTGTGTGTGTGTGTGTGTGTGTGTGTTGCTTGAATTGACGGATGTGTGTGTGTGTGTGTGTGTGTGTGTGTGAATGAAGCGGTTAAGTGTATGGACGGATGTGTGTGTGTGTGTGTGTTGCTTGAATTGACCGGTGTGTGTGTGTGTGTATGTGTGTGAATGAAGCGGTTGAGTGTGTGTGTGTGTGTGAATGAAGCGGTTGAGTGTGTGTGTGTGTGTGAATGAAGCGGTTGAGTGTATGGACGGATGTGTGTGTGTGTGTGTGTGTGAATGAAGCGGTTGAGTGTGTGTGTGTGTGTGTGTGTACGGATAGTTGAGTATTTGATGAGAGAGAGAGAGGAGAGGGGGGAGGGAGAGATGAAGAAGGGGAATAATAGGAAGATAAATAAAGAGAATGAGAGAAGGGATATGTAGAAAGATGGAAGAAGTAGGAGGAGGAAAAAAGGAAAGAAGAGAAGGGTGAGGGGGGGAGAGAGGTAAGAAGGAAGAAAGGGGGGAAGAGGGGAGGGGGTAAGGAAGGAAGGAAAGAAGGAAAAGAAGGGAGGGAAAGAGGGGAGGGGGGAAGGAAAGAAGAAGGGGAAAAGGAAAGAAAGGAAGGAAGGGGATAGGAAAGAAAGGAAGGGAAAATGAAGGAAGGAAGGGAGGGGAAAAGGAAAGGAAGGAAGAGGAAAGGAGGGGAGGGGAGAAAGAAGGAAGAAAGAGGGGCGAGGGGAAGGAAGGAAGAGGGAAGGAAAGAAGGAAAAGAAGGGAGAAGGGAAGGAAGGAAGAGGGAGGGAGAGAAAGAGGAGAGAGGGGAAGGAAGGAAGGAAGAAAGAGGGGCGAGGGGGAAGAGAAGGGGGAGGGAGGGAGAGAGCAATGAAGATGATGAAGGAGGAAGGAAGAGGGGAGGGAGTGAGGGAATGGGGAAGGAAGGAAGAGGGGAAAATGAAAGGAAGGAAGGAAGGAAGATCATAGGAAAGGAAGGAAGAAGGGGAAAAGGAAAGGAAGGAAAAAAGAGGGGAGAGGGGAAGGAAGGAAGAGGAAAGGAGGGGAGGGAGGGAGGGGGAAAGGAAAGGAAGAAGAAGGAAGGAAGGAAGGAAGAAGGGAAGGAAGGAATAGAAAGAGGGAGGGAGAGAAAGAGGAGAGAGGAAAAGAAAAGGAACGGAAGAAAGAGGGGAGGGGATGAAGGAAGGAAAGAGGGGAAAGGAAAGGAAGGAAGTAGGAAGGAGGGAAGGAAGGAAGGGAAAAGGAAAGGAAGGAAGGAAGAAAGAGGGGAGAGGGAGGGAGAGGGGAAGGAAGGAAGGAAGGAGGGAGGGAGGGGGAAAGGAAAGGAGGGGAAAATGAAAGGAAGGAAGGAAGAAGGGGAAAAGGAAGGAAGAGGAAAGGGAAGGAAGGAAGGAAGAAAGAGGGGCGAGGGGAGGAAAGGAAGGAAGGAAGAGGGGAGGAAAGTAAGGGGAGGGGAAAAGAAAAGGAACGAAAGGAAGAGGGGAGAAGAAAAGGAAGGAGGGAGGGAGGGAAGAAAGGAGAGGAAGTAGGAAAAGAAGGGAGGGAGAGAGGGGAGGGAGGGAGGGAAGGAAGGAAGGAAGGAAGGAAGGAAGGGAAAAGGAAAGGAAGGAAGAAAGAGGAGAGAGGGGAAGGAAGGAAGAGAGAAAGAGGAGAGAGGGGAAGGAAGGAAGGAAGAAAGAGGGGAAAAGGAAAGGAAGGATGGAAGAAAGAGGGGCGAGGGGAAAGAAGGAAGGAAGGAAGGAAGTAAGGAGGGGAAGGGGGGTAAGCTAAGTAATGTTTGTGTTGTTATGTTGTTTGTTTTGGTTTGTCAGGCCTAGCTAAAGCCTCTCTCTCTCTCTCTCTCTCTCTCTCTCTCTCTCTCTCTCTCTCTCTCTCTCTCTCATGTATATTAATTCTCTCTCTCTCTCTCTCTCTCTCTCTCTCTCTCTCTCTCATGTATATTAATTCTCTCTCTCTCTCTCTCTCTCTCTCTCTCTCTCTCTCTCTCTCTCTCTCTCTCTCTCTCTCTCTCATGTAATTATTCTTTTTCTGTTCTCCCTCCTTTTCCTTCTCTCGTCTTCTTCCTACCCCTCTTATTATTATTATTATTATTATTATTATCATTATTATTATTATTATCATTATTGGTATTATTATTATTATTATTATTATTATTATTATTGTTATTGTTGTTATCATATTTCATTTATTTAATTTTCTTTCCCTCCCTCCTTTTCACATCATCCTCCCCCCCCCCTCCTTCCCCCCTTCCCCCCTGTGCCCGTCTGTCAGTCTCTGGGGAGTGTGAGAGATGAGGGAGAGTGGGTAGGAGTGGAAGGAAGAGTGAGGGAGAGATAGAAGGAAGGGAAGGAGTGATGGAAGGGAGAAGAAGGAGAAGGAGAAAAAGGAAAGGGAAGGGAAGGAGGAGAGAGTGAAGGAAGGGAGGATAGAGTGAAGAAAAGGGTAGAAGGAAGGGAAGGAGTGAAGGAAGGGAGGGAGAATGAGAGGGAAGGGAAGGAGGAGAGGAGAAAGAGAGGAGAAGGAAGGAAGGAGGAGAGAGTGAAGGGAGGGAGAAAGAGAGGGAAGAGAAAAAGGGAGGAAGGAAGAGAGAAAGAGAGGAGAAGCAAGAAAGAAAGGAAGGGAAGGAGGAGAGGGAAGAAGAGAAAAGGGAAGGAGAGGAGGAAAGAGAAGAAGAAGGAAGGAGGAGAGAGTGAAGGAAGTGAGAGGAGAGGGAAGAGAAGAAGAAGGAAGGAGGAGAGGAGAGAGTGAAGAAAGAGAGAAGGAAGGGAGGAGAGGAGAGAGTGAAGGAAGGGAGAAGGAAAGGAAAGGAAAAGAAGAGAAAAGGGAAGGAAGAAAGGGAAGAGAAAAGGGAAGGAGATGGGAGAGAAAAGGAAAGGAAAGGAGAGGGAAGAAAATAGGGAAGGAGGGAAGAGAAGAAGGAGAGGGAAGAGAAAAAGAAGGAAGGAGAGAGTGAAGGAAGGGAGAGAAAGGAGAGGGAAGAGAAAAGGGAAGGGAGAGGGAAGAAATAAGAAGGTGAGTGAGAAGGAGAGGAGAAGAGTGAGAAGGAGAGGGAAAGGAGAGGAGGGAGGGAGAGAGAAGAAGAGAGAGAAGGAGTGAGGAAGAGAGAAGGAAGAGGAAGGGAAGGAGGAGAGGGAAGAAAATAGGGAAGGAGGAGAGAAGAAGGAGAGGGAAGAGAAAAGGGAGGGAGAAGGAAGGAGAGGAGGGGAAGAGAAGAAGATACTGACCTTCTGTTTGTTTAAGTCAAGAAACGGGCCTGTGTGTGTGTGTGAAAGGGTAGAAATCTGAGTGTGTGTATGTGTGTGGGTGAGAGAGAGATATATAGGAATCTGTCTGTGTCTGTGAGAGAGAGAGAGAGAGAGAGAGAGAGAGAGAGAGAGAGAGAGAGAGAGTGAGAGAGAGTATAGGTACATGTATATAGGAATCTGAGTGTGTGTGTGTGTGTGTGTGAAAGGGTAGGAATCTGAGTGTGTGTATGTGTGTGTGTGTGTGAGGGTAGGAATCTGAGTGTGTGTGTGTGTGTGTGTGTGTGAGAGAGAGAGAATCTGTGTGTGTGTTTGTATGAGTGTGACGTCCTGTTTGTGTGTGTATGTGTATATGTGTGTATGTTAATGTATGTGTGTGTGTGTGGCGTCTGGGTGCCTGTGTGTGTATGTTAATGTATGTATGTGTGTGTGTGCGTCCGTGTGCCTGTGTGTGTGTGTATGTTAATGTATGTGTGTGTGCGTCCGTGTGCCTGTGTGTGTTAATGTATATATGTGTGTGCGTCTGAGTGCCTGTATGTGTGTGTGTGCGTCCGGGTGCCTCTGTGTGTATAGTATGTGTGTGTGCGTCCGTGTGCCTGTGTGTGTGTGTGTGTGTGTGTACTGTACTTTTCACTTTTTTCTGTCATTCATTCATCCATCTGTCTCTCCTCTCTCATTTTTTGTTGTCATCTTCCTCCACCCCTTCCTCTTCCTTCCTTCTTCCTTCCTTCCTTCCTCACCCTTCCCTCCTTCCTCCCTTCCTTCCTCAGCACCCTTCTTCACTCCGACCTTCCTTCCTCCACCCCTTCCTTCCTTCCTTCCTCTCATCATCACCGTTCTTTCCTTTCTTCCTTCCTTCCTTATCACTCTCCCTCCTTCCTTCTTTCCTTCCTTCTCTCATCATTACCCTTCCTTCCTTCCTTCCTCCCTTCCTTCCTTCTCTCATCATCACCCTCCCTCCCTCCTTCCTTCCTTCCACCCCTTCCTTCCTTCCTTCCCTCCACCCTTTCCTTCCTTCCTTCCTAAATGGAGATATTGGAAAAGGAAGGAAGAGGAAGGGAAGAAGGTAGGAAGGAAGGGAGAGAGGAAGATAGGAGATAGTGGAAGGGAAGGAGGAAGATTAGGAAGGAGAGAGATAGAGAATGAAAGGAAGGAAGATTAGGAAGGAGAGAGATAAAGAGAGGAAGGAAGAAAGATGGAGAGAGGGAGGAAGGAAGGAAGATTAGGAAGGAGAGAGATAAAGAGAGGAAGGAAGAAAGATGGAGAGAGAGAGAGGAAGGAAGGAGGAAAGGAGGGAGATTGAGAGATAAGAGAGGAAGGAAGAAAGATGGAGAGAGAGAGAGATGAGAGAGAGTGAGAGAGAGAGAGAGAGAGAGAGAGAGAGAGAGAGATAAAGAAAGATGGAGAGATAAAGAAAGGGAAGGATGCATGGAGAGAGAGAGAGAGAGAGAGAGAGAGAGATAAAGAGAGAAGGAAGAAAGATGAAGGGAGATGGAGAGATAAAGAAAGATAGAGAGATAAAGGAAGGGAAGGATGGAGAGAGAGAGAGAGAGAGAGAGAGAGAGAGAGAGAGATAAAGGAAGAGAGAGAGAGAGAGAGAGAGAGAGAAGGTATATTTCTTCTAACAAGGTGATGATTGTATACTGGAGAGAGAGAGAGGAGAGAGAGAGAGAGAGAGAAGAGAGAGAGAGAGAGAGAGAGAGAGAGAGAGAGGAGGAAAAGAGGAGAGAGAGAGAGAAGAGGAGCAAGGAAAAGAGGAGAGAGAGAGAGAGAGAGAGGGCGGGAGTAAGGAAAAAGAGAGAGAGAGAGAAAGAGGAACAAGGAAAAAGAGAGAGAGAGAGAAAGAGAGAGGGAGTAAGAGGTGGTGACAGTGAAGAAGAGGAGGGATGACAGGCTTAGAGAGAGAGAGAGAGAGAGAGAGAGACTGTGTTTGTTCAGGACTGACTAGTGAACAAACCCCTCTTGTTCACACACACACACACACACACACACACACACACACACACACACACATATACATACACACACATACAGAGAGAGAGAGAGAGAGAGAGAGAGAGAAGAGTATTATCAAAACCATCGGTATAAAGTGACACATCTCTCTCTCTCTCTCTCTCTCTCTCTCTCTCTCTCTCTCTCTCTCTCTAAGCCTGTCATCCCTCTCTTCTTCACTGTCACCACCTCTCTCTCCCTCTCTCTTTCTCTCCTTGCTCCCTCTCTTTCACCCTTTCTTTCTTTGCTCCTCTCTTCCCTTCCTACTCTCTCTCTCTCTCTTCTTTTCCTGCCTCCTCTCTCTCTCTCTTCTCTCTTCTTTTCCTTCCTCTCTCTCTCTCTCTCTCTCTCTCTCTCATCTCTCTCTCTCTCTCTCTCTCTCTCTCTCTCTCTCCAAAGAACGACTACAGAGATTAAAACATAGAGGGAGTTCTTTAGTTAAAAAAAAATCTATAGGTAAACAATAATATTAGAAAAAGTAGGTAGGTAGGTAGGTAGGTAGGTAGGTAGGTAGGTAGGTAAGTGGGTAAGTATTGATATGAGAGAAGGTAGGTAGGTAGGTAGGTAAGTAGGTAGGTATTGATATGAGAGAAGGTAGGTAGGTAGGTATTGATATGAGAGAAAGTAGGTAGGTAGGTAGGTAGGTATTGATATGAGAGAAGGTAGGTAGGTAGGTAAGTAGATAGGTATTGATATGAGAGAAGTAGGTAGGTAGGTAGGTAAGTAGGTAAGCATTGATATGAGAGAAGGTAGGTAGGTAAGTGGGTAAGCATTGATATGAGAGAAGGTAGGTAGGTAGGTAAGTGGGTAAGCATTGATACGAGTCAAGGTAGGTAGGTAAGTAGGTAGGTAGGTAAGTGGGTAAGCATTGATATGAGAGAAGGTATGTAGGTAGGTAGGTAGGTAAGTGGGTAGGCATTGATATGAGAGAAGGTAGGTAGGTAAGTAGGTAGGCATTGATATGAGAGAAGGTAGGTAGGTAGGTAGGTAGGTAGGTAAGTAAGTATTGATATGAGAGAAGGTAGGTAGGTAGGTAAATAAGTAGGTAGTATTGATATGAGAAAAGGTAGGTAGGTAGGTAGGTAGGTAGGTAAGTGGGTAAGCATTGATACGAGTCAAGGTAGGTAGGTAAGTGGGTAAGCATTGATATGAGAGAAAGTAGGTAAGTGGGTAGGTAGGTACGTAAGTGGATAATGTTGTATTACAGTTACATAGTCTTACATTACAAAACAACAAACCTAATAATAATAATAATAATAATAATAATAATGTTGTATTACAGTTACATAGTCTTACATTACAAAACAACAAACCTAATAATAATAATAATAATAATAATGTTGTATTACAGTTACATAGTCTTACATTACAAAACAACAAACCTAATAATAATAATAATAATAATAATGTTGTATTACAGTTACATAGTCTTACATTACAAAACAACAAATTGGAGATTACGAGGTAGAAGGATTAGGAAAAGAGAGTTTGTAAGATTGGAAAAAATATAGATTATGAGATAGAAGGATTAGGAAAAGAGAGAGATTGTGAGGTAGAAAAAGATGATGAGAAAGAGATGAAAGAATGTGAATAAGAAGATAGGAGAGAATGAATAAAAAGGAAGGGAGAGAACGTGAATAAAAAGGAAGGGAGAGAATGTGAATAAAAAGGAAGGGAGAGAATGTGAATAAGAAGGATGGGAGAGAATGTGAATAAAGAAGGAAGGGAGAGAATGTGAATAAGAGAAGGAAGAAAAAGAAAGTGAAGGAATGAATGAAAAGAAAGTGTGAATAAAGAAAGTGAAAGAAAGAAAAGAATGTATGAATAAGAGAAGGAAGAAAGAGAAAGTGAAGGAATGAATGAAAAGAAAGTGTGAAATAAGAGGGAGAACGAGAAGGAAGGAAGGAGAACGTGAAGAAGAAGGAATGAAAGAAAAGAGAGAGAGGTGAAGGAAATAAAAGAACGTGTGAAGAAGGAAGGAGAACGTGAAAGAAGGAAGGAGAACGTGAAGAAGAAGGAAGGAAATGGAAGGAAGGAGAACGTGAATGAAGGAAGGAAGAAGGAGAACGTGAAGAAGGAAGGAAGGAAGGAGAACGTGATGAAGAAGGAAGGAAGGAAGGAGGGGAAAGAGAGAGAAGGTGAAGGAAAAGAATGTGTGAATAAGAGAAAGAAGGAACGTGAATAAGAGAAAGAAGGTGAAGGAAGGAAGGAGAACGTGATGAAGAAGGAAGGAGGGAAAAGGACAAATATTTTCAGTGAGGGAGTGTCTGGTTACCATGTACACACACACACACACACACACTATCTCTCTCTCTCTCTCTCTCTCTCTCTCTCTTTCTCTCTCTCTCTCTCTATTTCACACACACTCTCTTTCTCTATCTCTTTCACATTCATACACACACACACACCCTATCTCCCTCTCTCTATTTCACACACACTCTTTCTTTATCTCTTTCACATTCATACACACACACACACTATCTCTCTCTCTCTCTCTCTCTCTCTCTCTCTCTCTCTCTCTCTCTCTCTCTCTCTCTCTCCTCTCTCTCTCTCTCTCTCTTCTCTCTCTCTCATACACACAATCTCCTTATATCTTTCTCTTTCACACACAGATACACTCTCTCTCTCTCTCTCTCTCTCTCTATATATTATATATATATATATATATATATCTTTCTCTCACACACATACACACTCTCTCTATATCTTTCTCTTTCATATACATACATTCATACACACACATACATGCACTATATCTCTATCTCTCTCTTTCACACACATACACTCTCTCTCTTTCATACACACACACATACATACTCTCTCTCTCTCTCTCTCTCTCTCTCTCTCTCTCTCTCTCTGTGTGTGTGTGTGTGTGTGTGTGTGTGTGTGTGTGTGTGTGTACGGGAAGGAAGAGAGAGATTGAGGAACAGTGAAAAGGAAGGGAGAAGACAGGAAGAGGAGGAGGAGGAGGAGAGGGATAGAAGAAAGGACAGAGAAGCATTGAGAGAGAGAGAGAGAGAGAGAGAGAGAGAGAGAGAGAGAGAGAGAGAGACGAACTACCGTATATGCAAGCAGAGAGAGAGAGAGAGAGAGAGAGAGAGAGACTATCGTATAAGCAAGCACAGAGAGAGAGAGAGAGAGAGAGAGAGAGAGAGACAGACACACACACACACACACACACACACACACACCCACACACACACACACGAACTATATACCGTATAAGTAAGCAGTGTGTGTGTGTGTGTGTGTGTGTGTGTGTGTGTAAGACTAATAAATGTGTCAATGTTTGTAATCGTAATTAATCAACCACACATATATTACAAGGGTTTGAAAAATGATTCTCTCTCTCTCTCTCTCTCTCTCTCTCTCTCTCTCTCTCTCTCTCTCTCTCTCTCTCTCCTTGCATTTACCGAGTTCCTCTCTCTCTCTCTCTCTCTCTCTCTCTCTCTCTCTCTCTCTCTCTCTCTCTCTCTCTCTACTGGCTTATAC
>JAWQEG010005243.1:0-22500 GCA_033782935.1 Petrolisthes cinctipes
ATACATAAATAATACCCCACACATTTTTATCCTGCAAATGAAGGAATTATATATATATACATATAAATACATAAATTACATGGTAAATTGTACTCTTCAATACCTCGACCAAGGAAGTGGGTAGTAAACTGTTTGATCAAATTAGAGTGCTACTTATTCCACCAAATAATGCCGTGGAAACAGTCCACTCCAGGATACGAATAAAGATCTGTTTTGTAGCACGGTGTAGAGGAATCATTAAAACCACCCATTTTCCTAGCTCTGTTTTGTAGCACGGTGTGGAGGAATCAGTAAACCACGAATTATCCAGGCTCTGTACTGGAGGAATCAGTAAAAACAACCAATTCCCCAAGCTCTGTTTTGTAGTACAGTGTGGAAGAAACAGTAAAACAACCCATTCACCAAGCTCTGTTTTATAGCATATTGTGAAGGAAACAGTGTACCACCAATTCTCCAACAACAACACCACCAACACCAACAACAACAACAACACCAACAAGAAGTCCTTCCTTCCTTCCTTCCTTTCCTCCTTTACAAGTCCTACCTCACTCACCAACCCAGCCAACGTCTACACACAATACTGCCTGGTTGCCCCGTTAACATCACTTCATTCCGTGTTTACATTTACGCCCGACAGAACAAATGAGGGTTTCCCATTACTGCACCAGCACCCGCACCTCTTATAGACCCTCATTTTGATCTCTTTGTCTTCTTTGTGAGGCTCTGGCGTTGTGGTGGGTGGTGGGTGGTGGGTTGGTGTGTGTGTGTGTGTTTCGTGTGGTGTTGCGTCATTGCGACTTGTGTTTGTTTGTTTGTTTGTTGTTGTTGTTGTTGATGTTGTTCGCTTTGACTCCGGAGGTTCTGGCGGCCATTGTGTGTTGCTTGCTTGCGTTCCTTTATGATTGTGGTGTGTGTGTGTGTGTGTGTGTGGGTGTGTGTGTGTGTGTGTGTCCTGTGGATTTTTCGTTCTGCTTTATTTTCTGTTTTTTTTTTCTTTTCCTTTGTGTTATTGTTGAAGAGGCTTTTTTTTTTTCTTCCTCCCTCCCTCCTTGGTATTTTTTTTTTTTTTTTTTATTACTCCCTTACTACTTCCTTGTTACTGTGGTTACTCTGCCATGCATGACTTTAATTAAGGACCCTGTGCTCGTGTATGGGAATAGGAGGCTTCTAATTCCTCCTGACTATACCACGAAACAAGATCCTTCCATATAGGTGTGTGTGTGTGAGTGTTTCGTGACAATATTTGAAGGACTCATTTAACCACCAATTTTCTGACTACATCACATGCACGGTCCCTTAAGGTGGTAGTTCTTTTATGGTACATTGGAGTGCCTTGATTCCTCCAAAGTATGCTAAGAAACAGGACCAGAAGAGCAAAAATAATGGTGTTTAGTTGCTTGGAATAGTTTGGAGGATTCAGTTGCTCCAGATTTACCAACACAAAACTTCCCCCTTAAGGTGGTATTTAATTAATCTCTTGTGGACGAACAGGAAGGAGGGCTACTGCTTCCTCCTACCTATGTAAACAACAAGACAGATTTCCTCTACACGTAGCCTGGTGGTAGTTCGTTTCCTGGAGTAGTTTGAAGGAATTAATGTGTAGCCTATACCAGTTGATCGGTCCGTAAAAGATTTCCTCCTTAATTAAATACCAGTGAACATTTTCTTTATTTATTTTATTTATACTGAATATTTCACCTCTTATACTTTCCTAATTCGCTGCTGCTGCTACTTTGGGTAATGTTTAATCCCTCATTATTGTTGACTGGAACATTTATTTGATCTTCCCCTGCCTTCTTATTTGTCATATTCTATTTTTTTTTTTTTTTTTTTTTTTTTTCACCGTTCGGCTTAAGGGGGTATTAAATTCACTTTTTGTTACATTGGAGTGCCTTGATCCCTCCAAACTATGCCAGGAAACAGAACCATATGGACAAAAATAGTGGTATTCTGTTGCTTGGAATAGCTTGGATGAATCAGTTGCTCCAGATTAATTAACCAACACTATACTTCACCTCAACAGTTAACTATTTACTGGGTTCGTGTGTATTTTCTGTTCTACGTCTCTAATTCCTTTTCTTTTGGTCTCTCTATTTTTTTTTTTTTTTTCCTGAACATATATTTTTTCCTCGTGCTCTGTAATCGTCCTGTTCTACTTTTTCTTTCTCATTCGTTGGTTTGCCTGTCACGTGTTCTTTTATTATGATGACGAATATACCACGATTTCCTCTGTTTGGGGTCCAGGTTAATTATTCGAGTTAGTCTGTGTTTTGCTTTTATTCTCTTTTATTATTATTATTATTATTATTATATATTGTGATTCTTTCCTTTCTCTAAACTCCACAAATCCCATCTACACCTCACCTCTCTCTTGCACTTCCTTTCTGCCTTCCTTCCTTCCTTCATTCATTCATTCATTCAGTCGACATGTTAGAAATTCATCAGTTCCCTCATTCTTTGCTTCCTTCCTTAAATATTTCATTCATTTATCAGTTCTCTCCTTCCTTCCTTCCTTCCTTCATTCATTCACTATCTAATTAAAATGAATTCACTCATTACATCCCTCCTTCCTTCCTTCCTTCATTCATTAATTTATTTATTTATTCATTTGCTCATTCATTCATTAATTCCCTCCTTCTTTCAGTCATTCATTATTTCCCTCCTTTCTTTAGTCATTCATTCATTAATTCATTGATTCATTTGCTCATGCATTCATTAATTCCTTCCTTCATTGATTCATTCATAATTTCCCTCCTTTCTACCTTCCTTCATTAATGAATTAATTCATTCATTCATTCGCTCATTCTTTCATTAATTCCTTCCTTCCTTCATTCATTCATTCATTTATTATTTCCTTCCTTCTTTTATTCATTAATTCCTTCCTTCCTTCATTCATTCATTCATTTATTATTTCCTTCCTTCTTTTATTCATTAATTCATTCCTTCCTTCCTTTATTCATTCATTAATTCATTCTATCCTTCCTTCCTTCCTTCCTCCTTTCCTTCCTTCCTTCCCTCCTTCCTTCCTTGTGGTAATTAGAGCACTATTAACTAGGCACAGTAAGCGTTACGTGGAGGCTCAATTATCCCCGCTACTAATTTGGGAGTTGTGTGCGTAAGAACAAATATTCCTGATTAATATATTGCAGGCAATTTGTGAAGCATATTTGATTAACTGAAATTAAGTTAATGAGAGTTTACGGCCTCGTGCTTGGACATAATTACGCCGCGGCAACTAGGCACTGAAAAAAACTTGACCTATAATGAGCCAGGCAGACGAGGGGAGGGAAATGGCATACTCTAATGACCTTAGTGAAATACATTGTGTTCTCCTACCTCAGGGGAAATAGATAACAGACAGACAGACAGACAAGCAGACGGAGAGACGGAGAGAGAGACAGACACACAGACAAGCAAGCAGACGGAGAGACTGACAGACAGACAAACATACTGGCACACACACATACAAAGACAGACAAGCAGACGGACAGACTGAGAGACAAACAGACTGGCGCGCGCACACACACACACACACACATACACAAAGACAGACAGAAATACAGAAACGCACACACACACACACACACAAAGCCAGACAGAAATACCGAATCGCACACACACACACACAAAGACAGACAGAAATACAGAAACACACACTCTCTCTCTCTCTCTCTCTCACACACACACACACACGCACCTCTGAGTGACACCTGCTGCCAAGTACAATAGTGAAAAACAGTTCTTTATGACACACTTAATTGAAAAGAAAAAAACATACCCTAGATAAATTCCCACTCCATCCTGTTTCCCCTCCACCATCACTCACTCACAGCAACATGGACCCAAATAAATAAATAAATAAATAAATAAATAAATAAATAAATAAAAATAGAGTCAGAAGAGATAACAGGGCCAGCCACAGTTATAATGGGTTAAGGGGATATTCTCTTGTTGGTGAATTGGAAGGTCCGTGATACAGTATACCTCTAAAAAAAACTATGACACGAAACAACAGATCCCCTATTAGTACCATTGAGGGCCACTGTTTTCTGGCATGGTTAGGAGGAATCAGTAGCCTTTACAATTTACCTATTAAGGGGGTAATCAATTCACTTTTGTTACATTGGAGTGCCTTGATTCCTCCAAAGTAGGCCAGGAAACAGAACCAGCTGAACAAAAATAATGGTGTTCTGTTGCTTGGAATAGTTTGGAGAGGATTCAGTTGTTCCAGATTTACCAACACAAAATTTCCCCCTTAATTAAGAGAATCTCCCCTTTAACAGAATTTAATGTGAGTGGACTTAATTAATGGGTACATAGATTCCTCCAAACAATGTCAGGAAACAAACTATCTCAGTATACAAGTAGGCGATTTGATTTTAAGGGGATATTATATTGTTGGTAAATCTGGAGCAACTGATTCCTGCTAACTACTCGAGACAACAGGCCACCATTATTTTTGTTATTGTGGTACTGTTTCCTGGCATACTTTGGAGGAATCAAGGCACTCCAATGTACCAAACTCCTGGGTATCACCATCGACCACAAACTCAACTGGAAGGAACATGTAAATAACACGGTCAAGTCAGCCTCGTACCGTCTCTACATCTTAAGACGACTGAGGTTATTTGGGACACCCTTGTTGGTTTCAGTACCATCTATAGCTCCTTCATACTACCCAAGCTTACCTATGCGTCACCAGCCTGGTCATCCTCTATCAACACCACACAGAAACATCAACTGGAGAGAGTACAGAAAAGGGCGTGTAAACTAATACTCGGTGGTGAGAACACAGGGTACAACAATGCTCTCTCCACCCTCAACATGCTATATATCCCTCAGTCAGTTCCACCATCAGACACTACCATCATTCGGCCAGGGACTACTACAACATCCACGTCACCGACACTTCCTTCCACCTGCAATACCTCGTCCACCTCGTGCACTCCGTCACAGTAACAAACTACAGCCTATAAGAGCCCGCACTGATAGATATAAGAACAGTGCCATCTCTACCATCGTACACCTACTCAACAACACTTAGTTTATGCAATATACTGCCTTATATCCTTGTATATATTTTATGTTTATTTCTATTACTCTTATTTATATATTTACATCTATCCATGACTGTATATTTTCAGTTCCAGGCTGCCACTCTCATTAATAAAACCGTTTATTATTATTATTATTAGTATTATTACACACACACACAGAAAAGAGATACACACACACACACACACACGAAAAAAAAAGAGGTATAAAAAGAGGTGTGTCAGTCATTCAGGAAGAGAACTCGCTCCCTGCACTTGAAAACTGTCCATCAGTATGCGTAACAAGTGGTGAGCCAGCCAACCAAACACACAGTCAACCAAACAACTAGCCAGCCAAACACCCAGACACACAGACAACCAGACACACAGACAACCAAACACCCAGCCAACCAAACACCCAGACACACAGACAGCCAAACAGCTAGCCAACCAAACACCCAGACACACAGACAACCAAACAGCCAGCCAACCAAACACCCAGACACACAGACAACCAAACAGCCAGCCAACCAAACACCCAGACACCCAGACAGCCAAACACCCAGACAACCAAACAGCCAGCCAACCAAACACCCAGACATACAGACAACCAAACATCCAGCCAACCAACCAAACACCCAGACAGCCAAACAGCCAACCAACCAAACACCCAGACAACCAAACAACCAAACAGCCAGCCAACCAAACACCCAGACACACAGACAACCAAACAACCAGATCGCCAAACACCCAGACACACAGACAACCAAACAGCAAGCCAACCAAACACCCAGACACACAGACAACCAAACAGCTAGCCAGCCAAACACCCAGACACACAGACAACCAAACAGACAGCCAACCAAACACCCAGACACACAGACAGCCAAACAGCAAGCCAACCAAACAACCAGACACACAGACAACCAAACACCCAAACACCAAACAGCAAGCCAACCAAACACCCAGACACACAGACAGCCAACCAAACACCCAAACACACAGACAACCAACCAAACACCCAGACACACAGACAACCAAACACCCAGACACACAGACAACCAAACACCCAGCAACAGTTTATCATCCATTATTTTAAGCTATGTTGATACAATGGACGATAAAATAATGAATGACAAATGGATGATAAAAAACGTCACCCACCAACAACTTGAGACTTTTATTTAACCAGGTGTGAGCGATGGTAAAAAATGTTAGTGACTTTCATAAATACACTACGATGGATTGGGATGATGATGATGATGATGATGATGGGGGGGAGGGGGGGGGAGTCCATGATAATTAATATATATGTAAATAAATAAATAAATAAAGTCCACGATAATAAATAGGTAAATAGATTAATTAATAAATAAACTAAGTACTGTACTATCATTAACACTACCATTATTACCACTACTACCACCATCACCATATTCACCACCACAATCACTACCATCACCACCACCACCACTACCACCACTATCACTACCACCACCACCACCACCACTACCATCACCACCACCACCACTACCATCACCATCACCACTACCACCACCACCACAACAACTACCACCACAACAACCATCACCATCATCATCACTACCACCACCACCACCATCACCATCCTGCTGGTATATGTATGTGCTAAACCTTACTCATTTTTTATACAACAACAAAAATAACAAATAACTGCTTCAACTTTTACTGGGTGTCATCTGCTTCCGGCGGCTGTGAGTTGGATATGCTCCACTTTGTTATAACCCTCACTCTAGCTACCTCACTCCCTCTCCTTCCTTCCCTCACTCCCTATCTCCCTCCCTCTCCTTCTCGTTCCTTTAGTTCCTTCTCTCTCCTTCACTACCACTTGCTCACTCCCTCTCTCTCCTCTCTCCCTCTCGTTCCCTCTCGTTCCTTCCCTTCCTTTAGTTCCCTCACTCCCTCTCTCCCTCCCTCTCCTTCTCGTTCCTTCTCTCTCTTTCCCTCCTCTCTCCCTCTTGTTCCTTCTCTCTCATTCCCTCCCTCCTTCCCTCACTCACTTCCTCTCCTTCCCTCCCATATCGTCTCTCTGGCTCTCTCTCACTCCCACTCATTCCCTCCCTTCCTTTCATTCACTCCCTCTCATTCCCTCCCTCCCTCTTGTACCCTCATTCTCCTTCCTTCCCTCTCATTCCCTCCCTCCCTCACGCTCCCTATCTCTTGTTCCCTCTCTCTCGTTCACTTGCAACCCAGGAGGTAAACAAGTCCTTCAAATATTGCCACGAAACACCACCAATAGGGAAGAAGCATGTATCGTGGCATAGTCAGGAGGAATCAGAAGCCACCAAATTCTCATACACGATCACAGCGGCTTTAATGGGGGGGAGGGGGGGGGGGAGTTCAGTGTAGGTAAATCTGAAGCAAATGATTCCTACTAACTATTCCAAGTAACAGAACACCATTAATTTTGTTCATGATTCCTGGCATATATACTTTGGAAATCTCAATGCACTCCAATATAACAAAAGTGAATTAATTACCACCTTAATACGAATTGCAATATAATTTACCTGTGCCTCATTTCTCAGTTTCAACGTATATATATCAATTAATCAATCAGCCTTTTTTCAAGAACAGGTAAAGCAATGAAAAATAATTCAGAGTAGGAAAATTATCTACGTCAGTGGGAAGGAAGAGAATAATTGTGGAATAACGTGAAGGTGGTAGGTAATTCACTTTTGTTACATTGGAGTGCCTTGATGATTCCCCCAAAGTATGCTAGGAAACAGGACCAGATGAACAAAATTAATGGTGTTCTGTTGCTTGGAATAGTTTGGAGGATTCAGTTGCTCCAGATTTACCAAAACAAAATATCCCCTGGAGGAAGGACAGTAATTATTGCCAGTGTTACAGACGGCTAATTAGACCAGCCACGATGTATGTATGTATGTACTGTATATATGTATGTATGTATGTATGTACTGTACTATCAGCTGGTTTATTAGGGTAGTTATTTGCCCTAATGGTTGGTTGGTTAGTTAGTTATATGGTCAGTTAGTTAGTTAGTTAGTTAGTTGTCTGGTGTGTGGTTGTTCCCTCCGACACACACACACACACACACACACACACACACACACACACACACATACACATACACATACACATACACACACACATACATACACACACACACACACACACACACACACACACACACACACACACACACACACATACATACATACATACATACATACATACACACACACACACACACACACACACACACACACACACACACACACACACACACACACACACACACACACACACACACACACACACACACACAGAAAATAAAAAAACCATTGGTGTTAGTGAAAAGGAAAATGCAAATTGGATGAGGCGTTAATTAAATGACCCCGGATCATCTACATACCAAACACACCATTATACGAACACCATGTGACTCCACGGAACCACATTAAGGGAGGCATTCACTTTTGTTACATTGGAGTGCCATGATTCCTCCACTGTATGCCGCCAGTAAACAGGACTAAATGAACAAAAATAATGGTGTTCTGTTGCGTGGAATAATTTTGAGGAATCGGTTGCTCCAGATTTACCAACACTGTTCTTCCACACCTTAATTAAGAGGAGGTTCCCTTGTTGGTGAATTGAAAGGTCTCTGATTCCTCCAAACTATGCCACGAAACAAACAAATCTCCAATTAGTAACATTATTGAGAGCGTCTGTTTCCTGGCATAGCTTGGAGGAATCAGAGACCTTCCAATTCACCAAAAAGAAGAGAATCTCCCATTTAAGAACCCCGTGATGTAGTCAGAAAATTGGAGGTATACGAATCCTTCAAATATTGCCACGAAACACCACCTATATGGAAGGAGCTTGTTTCATGGCATAGTCAGGAGCAATCAAAACCCTTCAATTCTCATACACGATCACAGGGTCCTTAATTAAGACTATTTGTATACCCTCTACCTTTGCATAAGACACACAGGTTTATATCAGGACGCACCTTTGAGTCACGGAATCAAAATAAGACTCAATAAAATGTTCTATGACGCAACAAAACAAACATACATACGAGTCGACGATATTTTAGTTCAGGAATCAAAATAAGAATCAATAAAGTATCCTATGACGCAACAACACAAACATTTTAAAGTCCACGGAATCACAGTAAGACTCAATATAGTTTTCTATGGCGCAACAAAACATACATACATACATACAGTGAACGAGAGAGAGTAAATATGTATGCAACAGTAGCCACCCCCCACCCCCCCCACCCCCCCACCCCAAACTGCAAGCAAGTCAAAATATCGGGTGGAAAGACAAACAAACAGACAAACATACAAACAACAACAACAACAACAACGAACAGACGGGAATTAATTGCAGACTCAAACGTGCTGCAATACTCGGTGAATATATCCATTGCAACCTCACTAATGATCCGGCAATACAAGGCGGAAATGTGAGGTCTGGGAGTAGAGGTATTGGGCTCAACTTCCAATTAAGGCACGAATCACCTCACTTCTACTTTTTTTTTTTATTTTTTTTTTTTTTTTAATCTATATCTACATCACTGCCTTCTGCCTCCACCTCCATCCCTCCTCCACCTCCATCCCTCCTCCACCTCCATTCCTTCTCCTCCTCCTCCTCCTCCTCTTCCATCCCTCCTCCTCCTCCTCCATCCCCACGAATCACCTCACTTCTACCTTTTTTTTTTTTATTTTTTTTTTTTTTATCTATATCTACATCACTCCCTTCCTCCTCCTCCTCCTCATCCATTCATCCCTCCTCCTCCTCCTCCTCTTCCTCTTCCATCTATCCCCCCCATTGGCGTAATCGATAAACCCGACTCACTTTAATTTTTTTTTTTTTTCATCCTACGTGTGCATGGTAAGTTTGAGGCCAATACTGTACCTATTCTATTTACATATATATTTATCTTATTTATTCCCATGCTCCTTTCATTACCACATATTTAATTTTACATATATTTATTTTATTTATTTTGATGTTCCTTCCATTACCACATCTTTAATTGTATATATATTTATTTTATTTATTTCGATGTTTCTTTCATTACCACATCTTTAATTTTACATATATTTATTTTATTTATTCCGATGCTCCTTTTCATTATCACATCTTTAATTTTACATATATTTATTTTATTTATTCCGATGTTCCTCCCATTACCACATCTTTAATTTTATACATATTTATTTTATTCATTTCGATGCTCCTTTTTCCATGACCACATCTTCTTCTCTTCCTAGGTAAACAAACAGTGACTTACGTTTTCTTTTCCTTTACATTTTCTTTTTCCAGGACAATCCTAAGTTAAGTTATTGTTTTTTTTTCTTCTTCTGCTTCTTCTTTTTCCAGGAAGGACACTACTACTTTACGGTTTCTCTTCCCGGGACTAGAACTCTGTGTAAATAATACTTTTTGTTTACTTTCTCTTCCCAGGGCGACCTCTGTGTGTTATTATGTATTCTCACACCAGCAGGAAGCCACCGTGTTATTTCTTTTCGCATGCAGGGTGCAGATGTTGATCGCTTTATATATATTTTCCTATAATTCTTCACCACGCCTTAATGTGTGTGTGTGTGTGTGTGTGTGTGTGTGTGTGTGTGTGTGTGTGTGTGTGTGTGTTTATTATTGAGTGCGTATGTGTGTGTGTGTGTGTGTGTATTATTGAGTGTGTGTGTGTGTGTGTGTGTGTGTATTATTGAGTGCGCATGTGTGTGTGTGTGTTAATTAACCAAATGAATAGTTAATCCTGGGAAAGTAAACCTATGAATCTGTGAATAAGAGAAAGGAAGGAGAAGATAATGAGTAAAAAAGGAACGGAAAAGAAATGTGATAACAAGAAAAGAGAAAAGGGAAGAGAGAAAAAGAGGGGTGAACCAGAGGAAGAGAAAAGAGAGGAAAGTGGCGAATTAGAGAAAAGGGGAGAGAGAATAAAGGACAGGAAAGAAATGAGAAAAAGAGAATAGCAGGTCAGTGGATGTCGAGTACAGCCACAATCAAATAACCACCAACACTTTCCTTCCATCGTGCAAATATATCAGTATTATAACTAAATATTATCATACAACAACAACACCTTACGTCAAATCAACCCCATCAATTATTATTATTATGAGGTGCTACAAAATCATACATGTGTTGTTCATTATTACCAAGATATAATTTTTACTACGATGGAAGGAAAGTATAAGTGGATATTATTATTATTATTATTATTATTATGAGGTGCTGCAAAATCATCATACACGTGTTGTTCATTATTACCAAGATATTTATTTACTACGATGGAAGGAAAGTAGTGTTGGTGGAGATTTGATTGTGGCTGTACACACCTGTAACACCATCACCACCACCAACACCAACACCAACACCACCACTACTCGCACCCAACTTGGTTATTCCCTTTAACAAGTAATTGGATTTACCCTTGTTAATTGTAGCTCAAAATTGTTTATGGTAGTGAGGGATATGGGTCGTCATGCTTGTAGTTCTGTACCTATAGTCAGGGGAGGTTGGAAGGTGATGAAAGGGAAGGAAGGAAGGAAGGAAGGAAGGAAGGAAGGGGGTTGGTGATGATAAGGAGTACAAAGGAAGGAATGAAGGAAGGAAGGAAGGATTAGGTGATGAAAAGGAGTACAAAGAAAGGAAGGAAGGAAGGAAGGGGGTAGGTGATGATAAGGAGTACAAGGGAAGGAAGAAAAATGGAAGGAAAGAAGGGGGTAGGTGATGAAAGGGAGTAGAATGGAAGGAAGGAAGGAAGGAAGGAAGGAAGGAAGGAAGGAAGGAAGGAAGGAAGGAAAGAAGGAAGGACGAATGGTTGGAAAGAAGGAATAGTTGATAAAAGGGAATACAATATAAAGAAATCTCAACAACAATAAGAAGGAGGAGGATAATATTTCCACACAAGATGCAATGATTGAATAATAAATACTGACCAATAATTAAGTTTCACATTTTATAAGCTATAAATTCGTCACGAGGCTCCACTGACTTCAGGAACTATTATCCCCTCGCCCCCCTCCCCCCACCAACCCCCCAACCCCCACACACACACCACACCCTAACCCCAAAGCCAGCCCCGAGCATGATAACGGGCTTTCAAATGTCAGTAATTTGAGCCAAGTAATGGGCGGTAATTTGCTTGAGGTCGGGCGGCTGCTGCGGCTGGTTGGTTGCCAAAGTGGGCAGCATTTTACCCCTGACAGAGAGCGTGGCCAGTCAGTAGAGGTCAGCCCAAGTGATGATGAATTTAAGAGGTTGATTGTTGTTGTTGTTGGTTGTGGATGGTAACTGCTTTCAAATGGGAGTCTGTATTGATAAACTTTCTCTTTTGTTAGATTAAAAGTGCAGGTAGCGAAATGTTGGCAATAATAATAATAATAATAATATATCTTCTCAAAAGCCTGTGTCTGTATTTTTTGCATCTTAATAAAAAAAGGAAGATAACGCACATGATAAATTCAATATTGATTAGCCTACTGTAAAAATAAATACACAAAAACAAACAAAACAAAAAAGATATAATTATTTAGAAGTTGGTTACTGTCAAGGGCTGAATCATAGCATCTGGCGGGTACTGTATTGAAAAAAAAAAAAAAAAAAAAAAAAATGGTATCCAAACAACATAGTCTAGGGGTCAAGGTTGAAGGTGTGTGCTGCATGTTACTGTGTGTTGTGGGAAGGGCTGGTTGGTTGGTCTCGAGGTATACTGTAAACCAACACAGTTATGGTGGTGGTGGTGGTGGTGGTGGTGGTCAGTTCGGCTTTAACGTTTCTGCCGCAGGTTTTGACTTCAGGGTTTTACGAGAATTCAATCTAACACAAAGCGATTTGGTGAACAGCTTACATGAACCCTCCGTTGTAACAGTATAAGCTTCTGAACCACAATGACGTGAAAAGCTTTGCTAATCAACTCACAATGGCAGACGAAACAATATTACTACAAATAAGTTTCGATCACTGTCGTAATATTACTTATACTACTACTACTACTACTACTACTACTACGACTACTACTATGTGGTGACTTTGTGTGTGTGTGTGTGTGTTGTGGAAAGTTATGAGTGATGATGTGTGATGAGTGTGTGTGTGTGTGTGTGTGTGTGTGTGTGTGTGTGTGTGTGTGTGTGTGTGTGTGTTGTGGAAAGTGATGATGTGTGATGAGTGTGAGTATGTTTGTGTTCTTTACAGGAGGACAGCATAATATTTGTCAATGGATTTTTTCAAAGTAGTGTGATATATCAAATTTCTACGTTCTACTCCTTTTAGGGTAATTTGGAGAGCTACTCATTCCTCCAAACTAACCCAAGAAACAAAAAACCTCAATAATACAAATAGAGGATGTGTTTTGTGATATAGTTAGGAGGGTCTGTAGAACTCCAATACTCCCCCCCCCCACTTTAATGGAGTAGGAGGGTATGCACTATTTAACGCGTGTGTTCTGGTTACAGTGGTACCGTCCCGCCTCATGGTGCTGGACAGGGACAACCAGGCAGTACCGGCGGGGTTGTTGGGACCACTTACTGAGGGAGATAGTCTCACCCTCTACTGTGTCGCCACGGGAGGTAAGAAAAACTACAACACACTTCTTTACTTTTCCTACTGTATCGTCACGGGAGGTAAGAAACACTACAACACACTTACTTAATTTTCTGACTCGATTTCACGTATTAATTTTGCTACAATATTATTCTTTGCTGTGTCGCCACGGGAGGTAAAATAGACTACATCACACTTACTTAATTTTCCTATTGTGTCGCTACGGGAGGTAAGAAAAACTACAACACACTTAATTAATTTTCTGACTCGACTTTATGGATTAATTTTGCTATATAATTATTTCCTACTGTGTGGCCACGGGAGGTAAGACAGACTACAACACCCTTCCTTAATTTTCTGACTCGACTTCATCTATTATTTTTGAGACAATTTTATTTTTTACTGCGTCACCACGGGCGGCAAGAAAGACCAAAGCACAAACGTTGTTATCTACCTCACTCGCTTTCTACGACTAATTTTGCGACAGTATCATCTTTTACTGCGTCGATATATACGGAATGTAAGAAAGATCACAGCACACCTTTATATTTCTATCTCACTCGACTTCATCTAACATATTATTTGTGGTCACGAGAGGAGGTAAGTTGGCCCCCTGCTCACATTTAATTATTTATATCACTCGACTTCACCTATGATCATTGTGAATCAGTCCTTACTAACAGTTTGGCGGGGGCAGACACAGCTGTTAGTCATAATTGGAATTTCTATTTATTAGCTATATATATATTTTTTTTTTCGACCCATATACACAGCGAATAATAATAATAATAATAATAACAATAATAATAATAACAATAATAATAATAACAATAACAATAATAATAATAATAACAATAATAATAATAACAATAATAATAATAATAATAATAATAATAACAATAATAACAACAACAACAACAACAACAACAACAACAATAATAATAATAATAATAATAACAATAACAATAATAACAACAACAACAACAACAACAACAACAACAACAACAACAATAATAACAACAACAATAACAATAATAATAATAATAATAATATACGTTGTGCTAAAACTAATGTAAAGAAATATTAGTATCAGTATTATAGTTGGACTTCTAGAAATTATACAGTTCTTATAAATGCTACGTAGATTCAAGTGAAATATGTGTGTTTGTTTCGTGCAGCCGAGTATTTCCACACATTGAATAAGGAAATATACAATTGCAATATATAAATAAATAAATAAATAAATAAATAAATAAATAATAAAATCAAACACAAAATATCTACTAAAACATTGACCTCATTTTCTCTAATATTATTTTACACTATCAATAACAACAACAACAACAACAACAGCAAATAACACTACAGCTTCAACAATTCTTTATTTATCTATTTTTATATATATATATTTTTTTTTCATTACACCCTGGTTGTATTTTTTTTTTTTTTTTCTTTTTTTTTTTTTTGTAATTATGCTTGCCTGGGTACAGACATGCTTTTAAAATTATTATTAGAGCTATTTTTTATTTTTTTATTTTCACTACAGCCATTTTAATTTCAGGTACACAGTGTTGGTTTACGTCACATTAATATGATCATTATTTACTTTGCCTACACCAGTATACAGTACGTTAATGTTGTTGCTGGTACACTAAAATAAACAAGTATGTACAGTATGACGGGTCTTTTAGTGGTATGTGTATTCACTAAGTATACACAGTTTAGTTAGTGCCTGCCTGAATGTGAGATATATAGTTTCTTCTTTTTCCAGGATTGAGGTGTTGTTGATGTTGTTGTTTATATTTTTTTCCTTGAGATGTTTATATTTTTTCTTAATTAACCTGTTTATATTTTTCTTAAAGTTTTATATTTTTCCTTGACCTGTTTATATTTTTTCTTCCTTGACCTGTTTATATTTTTCCTTGACCTGTTTATTTTATATTTTTCCTTGACCTGTTTATATTTTTTCTTGACCTGTTTATATTTTCCCTTGACCTGTTTTCATGTATCCAATAAATGCTAGATCAATGCTGTAAAAAGAAAAGAGCAATTGCCTTTTCTTACATACTATAATCAACACACACTCTACTTCATCCTTCCATAACAACCAACACACACTCTCCCCAGAACACACACTCTACTACTGCATCCTTCCATAACAACTAACACACACTCTCCCCAGAACACACACACACTCTACTGCATCCTTCCATAACAACCAACACACACTCTCCCCAGAACACACACACACTCTACTGCATCCTTCCATAACAACCAACACACACTCTCTCCCAAATTCTCCTCAATATAATAAACAAATGATCTGAAACCTTGCACAGCTGGGGACATGTGGGTAAGGGCTGGGTGGAGGTGTGAGGTGTTGGGTGTGAGGGTAGGGGCTGGGTGTGAGGTGTGAGGTGGGTAGGGGCTGGGTGGAGGTGTGTGTGAGGTGTGGGTAGGGGCTGGGTGGAGGTGTGAGGTGTGTGAGGGTAGGGGTTGGGTGGAGGTGGGTGTGAGGTGGGTATGGGCTGGGTGGAGGTGTGAGGTGTTGGGTGTGAGGATAGGGGCTGGGTGGAGGTGTGTGTGAGGTGAGAGGTGTGAGGCGGGTAGGGGCTGGGTGGAGGTGTGAGGAGATGGGTGTTAGGGTAGGGGCTGGGTGGAGGTGAGAGGTGTTGGGTGTGAGGGTAGGGGCTGGGTGGAGGAGTGAGGTGTGAGGGTAGGGGCTGGGTGGAGGTGTGAGGTGTTGGGTGTGAGGGTAGGGGCTGGGTGGAGCTGGGTGTGAGGTGTGAGGCCTGACACTGCCGCCGACCACCTGAATGTCATAGTACATGTTTCATCAGTTCACCTTGTTGCTCTACCAGATAGTTTCACGATGGATTTTCCTTGCTCTTTGATTTTTGCTCGGCTCTCATATATTTTTTTTTCCCCTTGCTCGCCTCTCATATATATATTTTTTTTCCCTTGTTCGCCTCTCATATATTTTATTCCTTGTTCGTCTCTCATTTTCCCTCCATGCTCGCCTCTCATTTATTTTTTTCCCCCATGCTCGCCTCTCATATATATTTTTTTCCCTTGTTCGCCTCTCATATATATTTTTTTCCAATGCTCGCCTCTCATATACTTTTTCCCTTGCTCGCCTCTCATATATTTTTTTTCCCCTTGTTCGCCTCTCATATACATTTTTTTTCCCTTGCTCGCCTCTCATTTATTTTTTTCCCCTTGCTCGCCTCATATAATTTTTCCCCTTGCTCGCCTCATATAATTTTTCCCCTTGCTCTCCTCATATAACTTTTCCCCTTGCTAGCCTCTCATATATTTTTTCCCCTTGCTCGCCTCTCATTTACTTTTTTCCCCTTGCTCGCCTCATATAATTTTTCCCCTTGCTCGCCTCTCATTTTTTCCTTGCTCGCCTCTCATTTTTTCCCCTCTCATATTTTTTTACCTTGCCCGGGGCCGCTTCGAATATTATTACTTGACATTTGACGAGACCTTTGGGTACCAGAGGTGTGTGTGTGTGTGTCTTCTCAGTTAGTTAGTTAAAGATAATATTTTTGGCGTTAATCATGTCACAGGGGAAAAGACTACATTACTAAGGAAAAAAGTTTAATCGTTTGGAAATATTCATGTCTTGGGTTGAAAGGCCAATTCCTCGGGACCTTCAGGCCATAAATTCACGTTAATATTATCCAGGCATAAATCAGGGCAGGTGTTTAAACAAGACCTTAAGGGGAGATAATTTTTTTTTTTTTTTTTTTTTTTTTTTTTGGGTACATTAGAGTGCCTTGATTCCTCCAAAGTATGCCACGAAAACAGACCCAAAATGAAGAAAAATAATGGTATCCTGTTGCCTGGAAAAAATAGTTTGGAGGAAATCAGTTGCTCCAGATACACCATCACTGAACTTCATCCTTAAGGTGGTAGGTAATTCTTTTTTGGTACATTGGAGTGCCTTGAGTCCTCCAAAGTATGCTAGGAAACAGGACCAGAAGAGTGAAAATAATGGTGTTCTGTTGCCTGGAAAAAATAGCTTGGAGGATTCAGTTGCTCCAGATTTACCAACACAAAAATTTCCCCCTAAAGGCATTACTTAATCTTTATGTTACAGCCAAATGTGTCGTTGAGAGAGAGAGAGAGAGAGAGAGAGAGAGAGAGAGAGAGAGAGAGAGAGAGAGAGAGAGAGAGAGAGAGAGAGAGAGAGAGAGAGAGAGAGAGAGAGAGAGAGAGAGTTCCAAGATAAGTGGCACAAATCACACACACACAATAACTGTTTTAATGGTGTAATAACGTGTTTTTTTTGGCTTATTGGGAGCTAGGAATTCCCCCAACCAAAACCAGATGGACGAGGAGAGTAAGGGACCCAGTTTTTTTTTTTTTTTTTTTTTTTTTTTTTTTTTTGACACATAACGTGCTTCTATTTTGCCAACACGCTAAATTGTGGGGTTCCATGATATCCTATAAACTAACATTCTAGCTCGTGTTGTCTCGATTATTTTCCACTGTCAATACATAAATCGTCAGAGTGTCAGACAGAATGATGGTTCGTGTGAGGAGTGAGTGTATATTTATTCATGTATTTATTTATTTTTATTTTTGTTTATATATATCATCGTGTGCAAGTTCATTTCAATTCCCACAATGCTAAAATCTTAATCAACAACACAGGTCCTGATTCAAGTCTGACCAAAGCTGCTACTGCTACTGCTTCTACCATTTCCTCTCCCTGTGTGTGAGTTAAAGCAGAACAAGTGGTGGCTGGCCCTCAGAACATCCCTAGAGACAGACACACAAGACAAAGCCAACTCGTGTTATGAGCTGCTGGAGGAGGAGAAGCAGGAGGAGCAGGAGGAGCAGGAGGAACAGGAGGAGGAGGAGGATGAGGATGAGCAGGAGGAGGAGGAGGAGGAGGAGAAGGAGATGGAGCAGGAGGATGAGGATGAGCAGGATGAGGATGAGGAGCAGGAGGAGGAGGAGGAGGAGAAGAATGAGAATGAGAATGGGAATGAGGAGGAGGAGGAGGAGGAGGAAGCCGAGAAAGGAATAGGGTGGGTAGAAGGAAGAAGGAAGAAAAGACAAAAAAAAAAATTAAAAGGACGAAGAAGGATACGCTTGTTTCGGCAGAATGGATTGATTTATTACTGTCCAAAGGGTGTTTCAGAAAATAGCCCAAAGTAGCATATATATAATTATCACTAATACCCAAACCCTCTATCTATCTCTTCAGCAACCAAGAAATGCGGCAAAAGAGGACCTTCCCTTCCCCTTCCCAATTATATCATGTGTTGACAGTGGATAGTTAGTTCAGAGTCCCTATCCAGTGTTCACTCACTCCTTTAGGTAAACAGACCAAGAAAGAAAAACTGTTTACTTTCCTGGAGGGCTGACAGGGACACACCGCCGGGAGTCTTTGTCTTCACTCACATGTAAATATCGTTCGTACTTCACAGACAAAGAGGATCGGGGGAGAGTTCAGATGACGAACGTAAACGGGTTTTACAAGTTAGTGTTACAGAGGGATATTGTTGTATGCATTTTGAAAGAGACTGTGTTTCACCCACGCGTGTTTAAAGTATTATGGAGTGGTTTGGGTGTATGCTTTTTCCATTAAATTCTCTTTCATCCACTGCAGTTCAGTTGACGTATGTACGCGGGGCTCACAAGTATATAGATCATGATAGAGGTAATTTAATTTTGCAAAGACAGCTAGCTAACTTGGCATCGTATTATGTGCTTGTTAGGTTGATGGGACTTTTACATGAGGTAGCGCTAACTTAACATTATCAGTACATAAAGGTTCGACGGATTTGATTGTTTCTATTCTGCTGACAAATATTACTTTATATAGACAAATGACTGGACTTGTGACCATTTCAGGTTGGCCGGCGCCCGAGGTCAACTGGTGGCGGGGGTCAACTCTACTGGCGAACCACAGTCTCGTAGTGGGGCACGAGACCAACTCCGTGCTGTCCTCCTCGGCCCCACGCCCCAACACCCTGGCCCTGGCCCCCACCAACACCATTCATCTGGTGAGTGGTGTGGGCCAGGTGAGGACGGAGTTGAGTATCCCAGCCCTCACCAGGGACTACGTGGAAGCCAACCTCACCTGCCGCGCATCCAACAATAACATCACCGAGCCTCTCATCACTTCACTCGCCCTACTCTTATACCGTCAGTACCAATATTTTCATGTACTACTAAACTATCTTGTCTACCTACTACTACTAAACTATCTTGTCTACCTACTACTACTAAACTATCTTGTCTACCTACTATTACTAAACTATCTTGTCTACCTACTACTACTGCTAAACTATCTTGTCTACCTACTACTACTAAACTATCTTGTCTACCTACTACTACTGCTAAACTATCTTGTCTACCTACTACTACTAAACTATCTTGTCTACCTACTACTACTAAACTATCTTGTCTACCTACTACTACTAAACTATCTTGTCTACCTACTACTACTAAACTATCTTGTCTACCTATACATGTCCTCTTTTATACCATCAGTAACAATACTATCATGTACAGCCACAATCAAATAACCACAGACACTTTCCCTTCATCGTAGTAAATATCTTGGTAATAAAGAACAACACATGTATGATTTTGCTACACCTCATACTATTAATAATAACAATAATATCAATAATAATAATAATAATATCCTCTAACACTTTCCTTCCATCGTAGTAAATATCTTGGTAATAAAGAACAACACATGTATGATTTTGCTACACCTCATACTATTAATAATAACAATAATATCAATAATAATAATAATAATAATAATATCCACTAACACTTTCCTTCCATCGTAGTAAATATCTTGGTAATAAAGAACAACACATGTATGATTTTGCTGCACCTCATAATAATAATTGAGGGGGTTGAGTTGACGAAAGGTGTTGCATGGTTATATTTTGATATGATACCGATTTATTTGCACGATGGAAGGAAAGTGTCAGTGGTTATTTGATTGTGACTGTACTACTAAACTATCTTGTCTTACCTATACTCGTCCTCTCTTATATCATCACTACCAATGCCTTTAATTAAGGGGGTAAATAATTCGCTTTTGTTAAATTGGAGCTTTTCGATTCCTCTAAAGTATGCCAGGAAACAGGACCAGAAGAGCAAAAATAATGGTGTTCTGTTGCTTGGAATTGTCTGGAGTATTTATTCAGTTGCTCCAGAATTATCAACACAAAACTTTCCCCTTAATTAACCTACAGAATACTTGTCCTCCTGTTATCTTATTATTGATCCCTCATATCCTACTACCACCCTTATATCACATTAACCCTCGTTTCTAATTAAGTAATGATAGTATCCCCTTTACGACTCAAAATCAAACCTCCATAGCAAATAATAATAATATTAATAATAATATGAATCACAGTAAAGACCACACCACCACCACCACGATTATAGTTTCTAGTCCCAACTGGATTGCTATTCCTGTACAACCTACCGTGCATACATCTCACAAGTCATGTCACTGTATCCAACACTAACTTTCTTTGTCACTGTCTAACACTGGTGGAAAGAGCATGTGACAATTATTCTCCTTCTACTTTATATATAGGCTACCGCAGGAGGAAGGCTTTTTTCTTTCGTGTTCAGGATGAATTTTATTTGGCTTATTTTTTTTTTTTTTTATGCAGAGGGAAGTGAAATTTTTGCTACAGTCACTGCACATTCCAGCTCGATGCCTTGATGTTAGTGTAGATTCATAGGGGAATGTAAAATCTGGCATCCCAGCTGAGTATTTCAAGGTCTCCCATATTTGTTGGTGTCAAGGGAATAAAACAAAAAGAGAGAAAAGTATAAGAAAATTACCATGGCAAACTTCTCTGTGGCCTTATTTATATCTATTACTTACTAAATTCTGGTGAAGTATTTTATATGAACGTGACTGAAGGAAGGAATTGAGCTTCTCTGCATTATATTCAGAGCAATGTAGAGTAATAGAATAATGCAGCAGAGGGAGTAAGGGTGAATGAGTGAGGTGGAGGGTGAATGAGTGAGAGTGAATGAGTGAGGGTGAAGGGTGGAGGAATAAGAGTAAGGGTGAATGAGTGAAGGTAAGGGTGAATGAGTGAGAGTGATGGTGAAGGAGTGAGGGTTGAGGGTGTAGAGTAAGAGTAAGGGTGAATGAGTGAGGGTGAAGGTGAAGGAGTGAGGGTGAAGGTGAAGGTGAAGGAGTGAGGGTGAAGGGTGAAGGAGTGAGGGTGTGGGTGAATGAGTGAAGGTAAGGGTGAATGAGTGAGGGTGGATGGTGGAGGAGTGAGGGTGGATGGTGGAGGAGTGAGGGTGGATGGTGGATGAGTGAGGGTGGATGCCGTGACAAGTAGCTCTCCCAGGGCCTATAACTCCTCCATCACCACCACCACCACCACCACCACCTCTCCTACCTCCACCACCAACACCAACATTACACCTCCACCCCTCCATCACCACCACCTCTCCTACCACCACCACCACCATCACCTCACCTCCACCACTTCCATCACCACCACCACTATCACTTCTATTTCCACCTCCACCCCTCCACCACCTCTCCTACCATCCCCTCCACCTCTCCTACCTCCACCACCACCACCACCAACACCACCACTGTCCACCACACACACAAATATAAGGTTGGATTGCGTGTGTCACAGATGAATAATGTAGCGAAATACGACCACCGGTGTTATTACGCGGAATAATATATCGCGCACAGGAAACGATAAATAGTGTCACAGAAACGACATTGTAATTTGCAGATGGCGTCGCGAAGAAGATTATTGTTCCCGGAATGAGCACACTAGTAGATGATGGAGAGAGGGAGAGAGAGAGAGAGAGAGAGAGAGAGAGAGAGAGAGAGAGAGAGAGA
>JAWQEG010005243.1:25000-27500 GCA_033782935.1 Petrolisthes cinctipes
TACTTCCCTTTCTTCCCCTATTCTACTTCCCTTTCTTCCCCTATTCTACTCCCTCCTTCATTCCCCATCCTCGATTCTCTCCCTCCTTCAGTTTATCTCTTCCTCCAATTCCATCATTTCTTTGTCGTCAATCTTTCCTGCCCTACTTTCCTACCTTGACCGTACCCCCTCCCTCCTCTCATCCCTACTACCATTATCCTCTTCCCCCCCCTTCCTTCCCTTCCCTTCACACCCCTCCCACAACTGTCCTCTTCCCCCCTTTCCCCTTCCCTTCCTACCCCTCCCAAAACTGTCCTCTTCCCCCCTTCCCTTCCCTTTCCACCCCTCCCACAACTGTCCTCTTCCTTCCCTTCCCTTCCCTTCCCTACCTCCTCTCAACCCTCCTACCCAACCAATATCCTTTTCCCACTTTCCTTTCCCTCCCCTCCCTCCTCCTACCATTATCCTCTTCCCCCCCCCCGTTCCCTTCCCCCCCCTCCCACAACAGCTGTCCTCTCCCCCCCCTTCCCTTCCCCCCTCCTCCCCCCACCCCCACCCCCCTCGAAGGTCAACTCGGCAATATTTCTCCCCCGGAAATTGTCTGAGCCTCGAACTTGGACCAAGGCTTTATTGTGAGGAAGGGATGGAAAGGGAGGGAGGTGGGGAGGGATTAAGAAGAGCTGGGGCAAGGAAATACAAGGGAAGGGAGGGAGGGAGGGAGGGAGGGATTAAGAAGAGCTGGGGCAAGGAAATACAAGGGAAGGGAAGGGAGGGATTAAGAAGAGCTGGGGCAAGGAAATACAAGGGGAGGGAGGGAGAGAGGGAGGGATTAAGAAGAGCTGGGGCAAGGAAATACAAGGGAGGGAGGGAGGGAGGGAGGGATTAAGAAGAGCTGGGGCAAGGAAATACAAGGAAATACAAGGGGAGGGAAGGGAGGGAGGGATTAAGAAGAGCTGGGGCAAGGAAATACAAGGGAAGGGAGGGAGGGATTAAGAAGAGCTGGGACAAGGAAATACAAGGGAAGGAAGGAAGGAAGGAAGGGAGGGGGAGAAATGAGATCAACTGGGGGGAGAGAGAGGGGGAAATGGGATAGAAGAAAAGTAAGGGGAGGAGAAATGGATTACGAAGAGCTGTGGAAAGGAAATGTCATGAGGGAGGGGGAGAAAACAACAACAAGAAAAAATGGTGGGAAGTTGGGGGGAAAGAGTGAAGGGAAGGATAGTAAGAAGGGGAAATAAGGAGAGTCAGGGAAAGGGTAGTAGGACAGTGAAAAGGTGAGTTGGGTGAAGATGGAAGACATTAGACGACAAAGGAGAGTAAGAGAGTGAAGATGAATGTTGGTTATGTCGACGTAAAATGGATGATGATGATGATGATGATGATGATGATGATGATGATAATGATGATGAATATATGAAGGAAAGTTATTGGACTGGTGGATAACGATGGAGCACCAGATAACATTATCATCATCGAATTTTGCAGAGTAGGAGAAGTGGGAAAGCGGTGAAATTAGAAAGAGGAAATAAATTATTATATAGACCAGAAAATTGTGAAGGCGATAAAATGAGAGACAAGAAAGAGAGAGAGGATAAAATTACACCACCATTATTTCATATTATTTCCCAGTCTCTGTGTCTACGAGAATTATCTACAATATAGGTGTTAGATGTATAAAAGAAAAACTGCTGTGACAGGTAGAACGTGCGATACCAACCAACCAACCAACTAACCAACCAACCAACCAACCATCCAACCAACCAACCAACCAACCATCCAACCAACCAACCAACCAACCACCCAACCAACCAACCAACCACCCAACCACCCAACCAACCAACCACCCAACCAACCAACCAACCACCCAACCAACCAACCAACCACCCAACCAACCAACCACCCAACGAACCAACCAACCATCCAACCAACGAACCAACCACCCAACCAACCAACCACCCAACCAACCAACCTACTAACCAACCAACCAACCAACCAACCAACCAACTACCCAACCAACCACCCAACCAACCAACCATCCATCCAACCATCCAACCAACCACCCAACCAACCAACCAACCAACCCACCACCCAACCACCCAACCAACCAACCAACCACCTAACTAACCAACCAACAAACCAACCACCCAACCAACCAACCACCTCACCTCACACGACAGAGAACCATTTATAATACAGTCGTGAGCTATAATAATAATTCCTGTACCACCCACCCACCAACCATGAAGGACTGAGGAAGTGGATTTTAAGTCAAGGTGTCATATTTTTTTTTTTTTTTTTTAAGATGATTTATGGGATGATCTATACTGCGTTACTGTCTACACACTAACACAAAACACTGCAAAGTTCTCACGAGTTGTTTATTAGTAGGTAACCAGTGCAATATATCATCGTACTCGCACACACACACACACACACACACACACACACACACACACACACACACACACACACACACACACACACACATATACACACAACACACACACACACACACACACAC
>JAWQEG010005244.1:0-38116 GCA_033782935.1 Petrolisthes cinctipes
ATTTAGATGGAGAGAGAGAGAGAGAGATTAAAATTGAGAACGAGAGAGTAATACATAAATGGAGAGAGAGAGAGAGAGAGAGAGAGAGAGAGAGAGAGAGAGAGAGAATAGAATAATAGATGAGGATGGGAGCTAGGAGTCGAGTCGGAAAGAACTAAGCCACTTCTTCCTGGACCACAGCATAAACACTGACCACCTCCTCCCCCATGTGTTCACACCACCCCGTCACATATGTGCAGCTCCTCTAATACCACCTCGTCACATGTGCCCATACCACTCCTCTCCTTCACATACATACAAAAATACGTGTGTGTCTCTAACCTCACGTAATACACAAGTTTTCTTTCACACATGTGCCTATACCACTCCTCTCCTTCACATCCATACAGATATACGTGTGTGTCTCTATCCTCACGTACCAATACACAAGTTTTCTTTCTCACATATACAGTATAATAATTGTTCTAATCACAACCTCATTTAATTGATATTGTACACTTCACATTCATACGTGTCTCTACTATCACAAATAAAAAAACTTAGTTTTTATTACCTATTTGTTATATATATTTGTTCTAATCATCCTCTCACGAAATAGTTACAGTATAATAGGATGGGACCAAATAAAGTACTGGAGTAAGAAGAGAGAAGGTATTATGATAGCTTGTTGTAAATGTTAAGTACAGGTAACCATTTACGAAAACATTATATAAATTCTGAAGGATACCATGGTTTTTCTTTAAAGGATTAACAAGTGAGTTAGTTTAAGAGGATTCCTGTGTGTGTGTGTGTGTGTGTGTGTGTGTGAGTTATATCGGTGATTCTCTTATTCAAGTCGATAATTATATGAACGTACAGTGTCTGAAAATGGATAGACACAAAAAAGAAAGATGATGAAGAAGAGAGAGGCAAGATAATGAAGAAGAGAGAGAGGCAAGGCGACGACGGAAGAAGAAGAGTGAGAGAGAGAGGGTGAGGGAAGGACTGGGAGGGGGGAAGGGAGGGGGGGAGAGGGACTGACCACGCCTCACACATGTTTACCCACTACCCTGATAACAACAGTTTCCGGGACACGTTTTAAACACTGTAAATCTCAAAATTGTGGGCAGGGTCCGTGACAAGTGGGAGAGCGTAAGAGGGAGGGAGGGAGAGGAGGGGAAGAGAAGAAGATTTTTGTGAGTGAGGTAGCAGGGAGGAGGAGAGAGGGAGAAAGTTGTGAGTAAAGTAGGAGGGAATAGGGGAAGAGGAGAAGAATATAAATGAGGTAGCAGAGAGAGAAAAAGGAAGAGAGGGGAGGGGGAGGTGACTGTGAATGAGATGGCATGGAGGAGGAGGGGAAGAGGAGAAGATTGCGTATGAGAAGTGAAAAGCAAAGCCTGGGAGAAAAGAAGGAAAAGGAATGAGAAAAACTATGGAAGAGAGGAGGGAGTAGAATAAAAAGAGGAACCACTTTTTGAGAATTATCCCTCCATAACAGACTACATCAGTATACAAGTAGTGTATCAGATTTATATTTATCTTCGAATATTTAAAGGGCTACAAAGACTACAATAATTTACCCAGGACAGACAACCCCCATTAAGGACCCTGTGATCGTGTATAAAAAATGGAGGCTTCTGATTCCACCTAAACTTGGCACGAAACAAGCTCCTTCCTTATAGGTCGTGTTTCGAGGTAGTATTTGAAGGACTCATTTATCTTCAATTTTCTGACTACATCACAGGATCCCTTAACACACATTCACAAGGCAAGCAGGATTCTACCACATGACCAATTCCCACTGACTGAAACAACTGCTATAGGATCATATGAGTTTAGTAGAGATTATACATATATAAATGAAATACCAAGGAATAGTATCAATAGCTTGTAAATTATGACAAACCTACGTGTGTATTTTCAGACAGACAGAAAGACAGACACACAAAAAGTGAATGTGTGTATTTTTTCAGACAGACAGAGAGACAGACAAACAAAAGTGAATGTGTGTGTGTGTGTGAATGTGTGTATTTTTTCAGAGAGACAGACAGACAGACAAAAGTAGATGTGTGTCTGTGTGTGAATGTGTGTATTTTTTCAGACAGACAAACAAGCAAACAAAAGTGAATATGTGTGTGTGTGTGTGTGTGTGTGTGTGTGTGTGTGTGTGTGTGTATTTTTATAGAGAGACAGACAGACAAAAGTGAATGTGTGTGTGTGAGAGTATGTGAATGTGTGTATTTTTTCAGACAGACAAACAAACAAACAAAAGTGAATGTGTGTGTGTGTGTGTGTGTGTGTGTGTGTGTGTGTGTGTGTGTTGAGGGATGGAGGGGGTGGGGCGAGTGACACCTCCGGCAGTGCCAATCTCGGGTGCCTTTGTCTCCCGGACCCCCTGACGTCTCAATCTCCACCAGTGCCGCCCTCCCATTACTGCCTCGCCCCCTCACAACCTCTTCTCTCCTCTCCCCCTCACAACCTCTTCTCTCCTCTCCCCCTCGCTACCTCTTCTCTCCACTCCTCTCCCCTTCCTCCCATTACTGCCTCGCCCCCTCACAACCTCTTCTCTCCTCTCCCCCTCGCTACCTCTTCTCTCCACTCCTCTCCCCTTCCTCCCATTACTGCCTCGCCCCCTCACAACCTCTTCTCTCCTCTCCTCTCCCCCTCGCTACCTCTTCTCTCCACTCCTCTCCCCTTCCTCCCATTACTGCCTCGCCCCCTCGCTACCTCTTCTCTCCTCTCCCCCTCGCTACCTCTTCTCTCCTCTCCCCTCCCCTTCCTCCCATTACTGCCTCGCCCCCTCACAACCTCTTCTCTCCTCTCCCCCTCGCTACCTCTTCTCTCCTCTCCCCTCCCCTTCCTCCCATTACTGCCTCGCCCCCTCACAACCTCTTCTCTCCTCTCCCCCTCGCTACCTCTTCTCTCCTCTCCCCTCCCCTTCCTCCCATTACTGCCTCGCCCCCTCACAACCTCTTCTCTCCTCTCCCCTCCCCTTCCTCCCATTACTGCCTCGCCCCCTCACAACCTCTTCTCTCTTCTCCCCTCTCCTTCCTCTCACTTCTTGCCTTCACCCCCTCCTCGCAACCTCTTCTCTCCTCTCCCCTCCCCTTCCTCTCACTTCTTGCCTTCACTCCCTCCTCGCCTCCAAAATAATCACTCTTCTTCCCTCTTCCAATACTCTCACTTCTTTCGTTTCACCCCCTCCTTGCCTCTCCAAATCCCTCTTCTCTTCTTTCCCCTTCCTTTAACTTCTTTCCCTCACCCTTCCTTTCCTCTCCCCATCCTCTCACTTCTTGCCTTCACTCCTCTTTTCCTCTCCCCACCCTCTCACTTCTTGCCCTCCCGTCTCCCCTCCCTCTTACATTTTACCCACAGTCCTCCTCTTCTCCCCATCTATGTCCTTATACAGAAAATATATGTAATGAGTCAAAATTTTAAGTTCAATTAATATATTAAACACACTTACTTTTTTTTATAGATATGTATGTACAACAAGTAGGTGTGTGAGTAAATTAGAAAAAAATGAATGAGTAACAAAAAAAAAAAAAAAAATAATAATAATAATAATAATAATAATAATAATAAGCAAATAAAAATAAATAAATCAACATTTTTTTTTTTTTTTTTTTTTTTTTTTTTTTGTCCTGGTGTTTGTGTGTTATCAATCCCTCCATCTCTCCTGCTGCTCACCTCCACTCCTTTTTTTATCTTGTCCCCTCCCTTACCCCCCCCCCCACCCCTATGGAGGTATAAAGGACTTACCCCCACCCCCCCCTTACCTCGTGCAGCAGTCAGCGCCTCGGCTTGTTGCAGTTATCAGTGGCATGTTGTCTTGCTCAGCGTTATATGGCCCCGCTGACCTCACTATGCCGACTTGACCTTCACCTGAGAGAGAGAGAGAGAGAGAGAGAGAGAGAGAGAGAGAGAGAGAGAGAGAGAGAGAGAGAGAGAGAGAGAGAGAGAGATGCCTACCGTGGTGTGTGTGTGTGAGAGAGAGAGAGAGAGAGAGAGAGAGAGAGAGAGAGAGAGAGAGAGAGAGACTGACTGGCAGGTAATCTGACTGTATAATTATTATGTGCAACAAAAAAAAGTGAGAAAGATTAATTATTAAAAGTTTTATAAGAATGCACGTGTCTGTAGTGTATATGAATAATTATTTTAAAGGTGGAAAAAATTTCCTAATTGTGTAATGATATGCAAAAATTAGTGTTGTTGGTTTGCGATAATTGTGTAGTTTTTGGCACATTAATTAAAAAAAGAAAAAAAATTCAGTTTGGACTATGTATGTAATATGTGAGAAAGGGAAGACGAGTGTGAAGACAGTGTAGAGTAGGTAGGACAGGGTAGGGTAGGGTAGGTTAGGGTAGGGCAGGGTAGGCAGGGTAGGGTAGGTAGGACAGGGTGGGGCAGGGAAAGGGTAGGGTAGGCACTCGGCAGGTCATATATCGTGGGTGTCAAGTGTCGGCTATACACACACACACACACACACACACACACACACACACACACACACACACACACACACACCTTCACCCACTCTCCTGCTTGATATCCTCCATCCTGACGGGCGCGATAACTCCTCATCTCACACTCCCAATCCTCACTACTCATTCTACACATCACACGTCTCGACATGACCCACTCTTGTTCACATCCCACCTCACAAGTCCCTTCTTCTCACGTCTCATCTCTACTCACATCACCACATACCTTTTACATCACACATCTGAACGCATCCCTCTCCTCACATCCCTCCTTTACATCACACGTTTAATCTTACCTCACATCATCACATCTTGCTATAGGAACTGTTTGATGGCAAAGTTATAATGAACTCGCAACCTTCAGTTTAATGACAAGATCACATGCGCCATAAATAAAAGTGGGACCAATACCTCGAGATGACACCTGCCTGTACCAATCATGCACACACACGTACTCAGATAGTAAAGCAACGAGGTGAGAATTCTTTAAGTGTGTATATGTGTCTCTCCATCAGGCACCTCAACTCACACTTTGTTGATAACATACGGGGTCGTCCTGTGACCTCGGGAACACCTCAGGGTCAGGCAAGGGGTCAGGTGGCATGCTGATCTAGACAGTACTCAGCCATAAGACAAATACAGACATTCTAGAGTTTTTTTATGTAGGTTTTCTCCAATGTGAAGTAACACTAGAGTGTGTGACAACAGTAACTGAAATATTACTTGCTATATTTATGGGTGCTTTGTTCACAAACTGTTGGGTGGATAATCTTAAAAGTTTGCAAATATAGGACTTTTATATGTCTCGTTAATGCAGCCCAACTCCAGGCATTGTTTATTCCTCAACTGCTGACTCCTCTACGAACATGCAACGTGTGCTGATTTAGCATTTCTGGCTGCCTGTACTTCACCTGGTAAACACACAGCCAGACAAGTGAGGGTGAACAAGGCCTCTCCTGTATAAGGGGAACTCAGATGCAACTGGGCCATAAAATCAAGAGAGTATTCAGTGAGGGATGCCAGGAGAGGACCCATGAGAGGTGACGAGTATAAACAAATGCAAGCCATGAACCACCCTTATGGACCTAGGTGCCTGAGCTCTTCACACATTATGCTATCTGTTTACATCTTAGTGTGTGGCGCAAAGCAATGAAACTTTTCTTTTACAAAATATCTTTAGTTATATTTTCAGTCGCTATTATTATCATTTAATGGCGAACTATTTTCAAATAGTACAAAGTCTGTTGTTCAACTTAATTTATCATTGAAATCACATTCATTAAAATATCTGATAATCATAAACAAAAAGAAATAGTGTTTCAGTAGTTAGTGTCAACAATTAATTTTAAAGTTTAATTGCACAACCCCAAGAAAAATCATTGTGTAAATATAACGCCAGGAAATAATTTAATGCTATACTTTGTGAATAACTAGAGAATGATGTAATGATGCAGTGTAGATAAGATAGACGATGATATCAAGTGCATCAATCAAGCTGTGTTATAAGTGGTAATGGTGAGGGGGACGTGACTGTTAAGGTGACCCCAACCATCATAAGAACAGATGCAGTGGTAATCATTGCTTCACGGGGAGTCATTGTGGTGAGGAGGGGTATAGTGGTGATGTGGTCTGATAGCGGAGGGAGATAATGGAAGTTGTTAATGGATGTGATGGTAATGGTGGTGGGCTCCGATATGGTGATGGTGGAGAGTTGAGTGGCGTCTAGTGGAGTCAAGGACTTACTGACTGACGCTACCCCTCTGTCTCTGCCACCATACATATATACATACATACATAATACATACATGATACATACATGATACATACATACATACATAAATGTGTATATAATAAGACTTGGGTGTAATTCTCAGTCATAGGATCAATGGGGTTTTCCTGTGACAATTTTAATAGTCTAACGTTGTTCAAGTATGGATGGCTGAGACTTTATTTTTGTCGCTTTATTGATGTCATTGTCAAGCTTTGGATGTCGTCAGCTGTGATTTCCTTCCAATGCGTCTGAAATTATCCAGAAAATGCTGCAAAAGTCGTAATCTCTTGGTTAAGGGATAATAATTACTTCCTGAACTCCTTCCTTCTCCTCCTCCTCCTTTTCCCTTGTTCTGGCCACATTCCTTTGCTCTCGTCCCTCTCATCTTTGTAAACAGGCGTCATCACCACCACTACCACCTCGTGTGTAGTGGAAGTCTGGCAGGTGTATACAAGGACCTCTATAGACACCCAGCTACCACCACTCCTTGTCCCTCCTTTCTTCCTTCCCTCCCTCCCTTCTTCACTCACGTTACTAACCCTTTCACTCTCCTCCTTCACCGCATTCCTCATACACCCTCCTTCTTTCCCCTCTCTTCCTCATGGTACTAACCCTTTCACTCTCCTCCTTCACCTCATTCCTCATACACCCTCCTCCTTCTTTCCTCTCTCGAACAAGATCTCGGTAGTTTCCCTGGCCGCTAATCCTTCCTTTCTCTACATCCACAATCCTTCACATCAGTGTTTTCCTTCATTATCTTTATTTTCTGAATGGCTATTGACTTAATGATTGTTTTTCTTATCAAACTCATTTCACACACACACACACACACACACACACACACACACACACACACACACACACACACACACACACAGACACACACACACACACACATTATTAATGATTGCCTTTGCAAGTTATTTTTATGTACAGTATATTACAAGTGCCCTGTGCATGTGTTCAATATGTTAAGAAGCCCCGTGTTTCTATACCCATTGTGTTGGAGACAGTTATGTTCCCTTCAACATTGCTAACTTCTTTCTCTTTCAGCAGCCGTCGTCTACTCGGGGACAACTTCACTGTGAACTAACTTCCTTTCTGGAGGATGGGGATGATAAGGTAACGTAAAGTCATTGTATTGATTTTTTTTTCTCCCTGTACGAAACTGACACCTGATGGCTTCGGTACCGGTGATATGCTTAGATAAACATATTAGAGTTTCTGAGATCATGTACGACTGCGAAAGCGTACTCACGTAAGTCTTATTTATAGATAAAATACGAACATGATGAACATTTAAATAAGAATATTCGTATGCAAACAGAAATTGGCGTACGGTACTAACTCACCAAATATGGAGCTGATAAATGAAAGGGAAAGTTACTAAGGAAAGGAAGAAACTCTATAAATAAAAAAAACATCATTATATGGAGTCACTTGGCAGCCACTGCATGGAGACGCTCGCTGCTAACACCTCACAACTCATATTACACTATTTTGTTATGAAACTTCTCACTCAGGAAATGACACATGATTACAAGGGACAAGGCATAGCAATAGATTCTTAGAGGGAGAAAAGAGAGTAATCAGGTGGGTAAAATGAGTGAGTGAAGAGAAATGAAGAAGATTAGTTGAGCGTGTTTAAGGAGTACAGAAGAGTTATGGTGTTGTTGTTACTGGGGAAATAAGTAAGTAAGTAAGTAAGTAAGTAAGAAAGAGTAGGTGTACAATAGTTAGTAATTGCTGCCCAGTGTAATACAATGTTTTTTTCATATAGGAGTGTATGTACAGTCGGCCTCAGCAATTCGTACACAGAGCATTTGGTTAAAGGGGGGTAATTTATTCATCATACATATACTGTAGGCATTGTTCTGCTGACTGATTCAAGTATTACCCAAATAACATTACTAGAAGTGTTTGGTGTTAGGAAATTAATGTACTAAATTTTCTAGTTGTTACGAACCCTTGATGTCACAGTGGTGTATACGAATTCCTGAGGCCGACTGTACAACGAACGAATAATGTAAAATAATGTAAAATTCGACTTGACTGTGTAAGCCTTGAAAATTAAATGACATCTTTTGCACACGTATTGACTCATAGCACCAGGCAGATGTTTTCTCTGACAGGAATGAAACACTCTGACATCCAAAGCTTGAAAACTTTTCCAATTACATCCATATCCAGGAGTTGTTTTTCTCTTGGATAATAATAATGTTTAACAGGACCACCACTTGATTTGTGTTACACGTGTATCCATATCCCTAAATAATAAATAAATAAAATGTTGCGTGGAAAGAGTTATTAATACACAAAAAACGATCAGATTTGGGTTTCAGGTTATAAAGGGGATAAAATAACATTACAAATTTTAAACAATGAACAATACAGCTTGATCAAGTACGTAAAATAGTTCTCGTATAGTAAGGTGATGTGAAATAGTTCTAGTATAGTAAGGTGGTGTAAAATAGTTCTCATAGTACGGTGATGTAAAATAGTTCTCATAGTTACTAAGGTGCATGGTGTAACAAGGTAGGGAGACTGAAGTAGTGTAAATAATATGTATGTGATAGGGTCGTGATTGGGGAGGGAAGAGGAGGAGGCAAGGGCCAAGGTATAGCCAACAAAGTCATGGAATATTCAACACTCAAGTCTCCGGAAATGTTCCCACCTGATATTGTCCTTGAGGGGGAAATTCACTGGTTAGACTGGAGTGCCTTGATTCCTCCAAACTATATCAGGAAACAGGACCAGATGAACAAAAATAATGGTGTTCTGTTGCTGCTTGGAATAGTTTGGAGGAATCGGTTGTTCCAGATTTACCAACACTGAACTTCACCTTAAACCCAGGGCTCTTGGCGGGTGATGGGGAGGGGTGAGGTGGGGAATGGGGAGGGGTGAGGGGGGGGAATGGGAAGGGGTGATGGGGGGAATGAGGAGGGGAGGGGTGAAGGGGGGGGGACAGGGGAGGGGGAAGAGGCAAGGCGGAACTACACATTTTCTTTCATACTCGACTCTTTTTAATCCCCGTCCCTCCTCCAATTCCCCTTTATTCTTTTACTCTTCGTCTCTCGAGTCATTCTTACTTTAGTGTCAATCTTTGCCTTCCTTCCCTCAGCCATCCATTTTGTTTTTGTTTTTTTATTACTAATGTGTTTATTCTTCTCTACTGTGTATTATTTTTCTCACTTGACCTTCATCACCATATTTTTCTTATTTATTATTATTATTATTATTATTCTATTTCTTTTTTTTTTTTCCTTTTTCTATGGCCTGGGAGGAATCGATACCTGACTCATCACACATTCCCATTCATTTCTCCACACTAACTTCAATCCCACACTAACTTCAATCCCACACTAACTTCAATTCCACACTAACTTCAATCCCACACTAACTTCAATCCCACACTAACTTCAATCCCACACTAACTTCAATCCCACACTAACTTCAATCCTACACTAACTTCAATCCCACACTAACTTCAATCCTACACTAACTTCAATCCCACACTAACTTCAATCCCACACTAACTTCAATCCTACACTACCTTCAATCCCACACTAACTTCAATCCCACACTAACTTCAATCCCACACTAACTTCAATCCCACACTAACTTCAATCCCACACTAACTTCAATCCCACACTAACTTCAATCCCACACTAACTTCAATCCCACACTAACTTCAATCCCACACTAACTTCAATCCCACACTAACTTCAATCCCACACTAACTTCAATCCTACACTAACTTCAATCCCACACTAACTTCAATCCCACACTAACTTCAATCCTACACTAACTTCAATCCCACACTAACTTCAATCCCACACTAACTTCAATCCCACACTAACTTCAATCCTACACTAACTTCAATCCCACACTAACTTCAATCCCACACTAACTTCAATCCTACACTAACTTCAATCCCACACTAACTTCAATCCCACACTAACTTCAATCCTACACTAACTTCAATCCCACACTAACTTCAATCCTACACTAACTTCACTTCTACACTTTACATTGCTTTCCTTTCCTGCCTTCAACCATCGTCACCCTAAAATCTCTCTTCTTTCCTCCCTTCCTTCTATCTTCCCTTCCTTTTCCTCTTCTCTCCTCCCTTCCTTTCCCTCTTCTCTCTTCCCGTCCTTTCCCTCTTCTCTCTTCCCTTCCTCTCCCTCTTCTCTCTTCCCTTCCTTTCCTTTCCCTTTTCTCTCTTCCCTTCCTTTCCCTTTCCTCTCTTCCCTTCCTTTCCATCTTCTCTCCTTCCTTCCTTTCCCTCTTCCCTTCCTTTCCTCTCCCTCTTCTCTCTTCCTTTCCTCTCCCTCTTCTCTCTTCCTTTCCTCTCCCTCTTCCCTTCCTCTCCATCTTCTCTCTCCCCTTCCTCTCCCTCTTCTCTCCTCCCTACCTCTCCCTCCCTCCCTGTGTCCTGGGGCGTGTGACTGAAGGAGGGGGAGAGTCGTTCAGACCACATTAGGGGGCCAGACCTGTTGATGCCACGGCTTCATGTTTAATGTGTGTAAACCACGTCACTAGAGGAATATAAACAGTAGCGACGAGGTATGGCACGTTGAGAGATGGATGGATGGATGGATGGACGGATGGATGGACGGATGGATGGATGGATGGATGGATGGATGACAAGAGCTGAGGAGATAGATACATGAGTCACAGAAAAAGGTACAGACATCTACCGCTCGATAGGTATTTACTCATTCCCCTTTTAAAAGAACCTGTGTACAGAATGAAGGAGTGAATGAGCAGTTAGGGACAAAAATAATAATAATATATAATTGTGGCTGTACAGAGAAATGAATGTGTTGTTATTAAGACGGTGTTGTTTGTGTGTGTCGCATGCGTGGTGGTGTGTGTGTGTGTGTGTCGCATGCGTGGTGGTGGTGGTGGTGGTGTTGTTTGTGTGTGTCGCATGCGTGGTGTGAGTGTGCGTGCTGTTTTGCATTCACCAACAACACCTTTGCTGAGCTATTGACTCGTATGTTACGTCACGAAAGGAGGATATTCAGGATACCTTCTCTTCCGTGTCCCAAGTCCCTCATCTGAATATCCACAGGACGAGGGTGATGTAAGTGCCACCATACACGCACACACATTCATACACACACACACACTCACACACACACACACACACACACACACACATATATAAACACACACACACACACACACACACACACACACACACACACACACACACTCACACAAACACACACACCAACTTAGACTCCACCCCTATAAAAAAAATGAGAGAGAGAGAGAGAGAGAGAGAGAGAGAGAGAGAGAGAGAGAGAGAGAGAGAGAGAGAAATATACTTACTGAGAATGAGGTCGCTGTTGTGGAATATTATATGACAGAGGAAGATAGGGATATGTAATTTGTGATAATAAAGAAACAGCCAGAACCATAGCAGCAATAGTGGTAGTAGTAGTGGTGGTAGTAGTAGTAGTAGTAGTAGTAGTAGTAGTGGTGGTAGTAGTGATAGTGGTGATGCATATACAGTGACGAGGAATTTTGATGGTAGAGAAGGCGACACTAGCTTACTGTATCGTCAAACCAGAAGGAAAAATAACACGAAAGGAAAATATATTCACATAATCGCACGGTATAGCAAAAGTACAGAATAAGTAGGTAAAGTATATGAGAGGAAGAAGTAGAGGTGAAACTTGAAATATGAAGATGAAATGATTAGGACAGTTGCATGAGTAAAGAAGGCGGTGATAACAAGGAAAAAAGAAAGAGATAGAATTATTATTATTATTATTATTTTTATTATTATTATTAATATTATTATTATTATTGTTATTATTATTATTATTATTATTATTATTATTATTATTATTATTATTATTGTTATTATTATTATTATTATTATTATTATTATTATTGTTGTTCTTATTTTTATTGCTATTATTATTGTTATTGTTATTATTATTATTATTATTGTTCTTATTATTATTTGTATTACTATTTTGACAAGGAATATCAATAATGAATGAAAGAAGGTATCATCGGTCAGTCTTTGCTGGTGATGGTGACGACGGCAGTATGTAAACCCCCTTCCCCCCCTCCCACCCACATCAACCCTCTCCCTTCCTCCCCCACCCCACCCTCTTCCTCCCCCACCCTTCATCTCAGGGCCTCCTCACCTATCCCTTCCTCCCCCTCACCCAACCATCTCGGGGCCTCCTCACCTATCCCTTCCTTCCATCCACCCTATCCCTTCCTCCCCCCACCCATTTCTTCCTTCCCCACCCTATCCCTTCCTCTTCCCTACCCAACCATCTCGGGGCCTCCTCACCTATTCCTTCCCCTCCTGCCGCGGCGGAGAATCACTTCCTACTTAAAGCCCCACCACCGTGACGCCGCCCCCCAACAGCTCCGTCTGAATTATTGATCTCCCAGACAATACCAAGGAGGACCACCGGATGTACCAATACCTACCTACCTACCTACTGTACCTACCTACCTACCTACCTACCTACCTACTTCACACTGCCACTCACTCACTTGTCCACACCACAGGGGTACACACAGCACATAAAATTAAAATATAGACCTGGGAATGAAAACCAGAAGGGGAAAAAAAAAAAAAAAAAAAAAACACACACACACACACACACACACACACACACACACACACACACACACACACATACACACAAAGCTGAATTAATTGGGGTGACAAAAGATAGAATTGATGTAGTACAGAGGAGGCAGTTGTATACATAATTATATAGTATTTTCACTTCCATGTTTTGTCATTCTCTTTCTTCTTTTCACTTCCATGTTTTGTCATTCTCCTTTTTTTTCACTTCCATGTTTTGTCATTCTCCTTCTTTTTTTCCCTTTCATTTCGTTTCCTTCACTAGGTTAGTAGTTAACTGTCGTGCCCCTGTCAACCTTCTCCTTCACATGTTTATCCACTCCTTTAGTTCATCTTGTCTTCCCTTCTATCAATAGCAGGTGGTTTATTCCATTACTATCCTTTCCTTGGTGCCACCTCCTCACTCCCTTCCTTCCTTCCCTTCCCTTCCCTTCTTTCCTTATCCAATCTCTTTGGTTTCCACTTCAGTACCATTCCACCACTCCCTCCTATCATTACCACCTCTACCATACCTCGTGCCACCTCTCTCCTTCCCTCCACCTCAGTGCCACCCCACCACTTCTGCCTGTCTTCCCTACCTCCTCTTCTCCTCCTCTCCCGGGCAAGCTGGGAGAGGAGGGGAGGGGAGGGAGTGAGAGGGAGGGAGAGTGTGAGGGCCGCCACCCGGGCAGCGTGTCATCGGGTAATGTGGTGGGCGGCTGTGGTGGCACGCAGGTCTGGGCGGAGCTCTCCTGACTTGACACCCTCACCCACACCCTGACACCCACCCCTGACACCCTCACTCACACTCTGACACCCTCACCCACACCCTGACACCCTCACCCATACCCTGACACCCTCACCCATACCCTGACACCCATCCACCTCCTGACATCCATCCCTGACACCCTCACCGACACCATGAGAACCACCCGTGACACCCACCCATCCACCTCCTGACGCCATCACCCACCAACCCCTGACACCCTCACCCACACTCAAATACTCACCCATCTCCCACAGCCAAACACCCTCACCCACATTCACACACACACACACACACACACACACACACACTTCCCAAATCATCCTTACCAACACCAACTTTTGCCACCCACATGTCATCCGCCAAACACCACCAAACACCAAGCCATCACCCGCCATCCGTCACCCATAATATAAACCCACCCCCTTCCCCCAACCCCTCACCCCCACCCCCGTCATTCATGAACCATTTGGACCAGTAGCAAGCACCACAACAACCACCACAACAAGCACCACACACCACCCATACATTCCCTTTATCACCATTCAATACATCATCCCATACATTCCTTATCACCATTCAATACACCATCCCATACATTCCCTTTATCACCATTCAATACACCATCCCATACAATCCCTTATCACCATTCAATACACCATCCCATACATTCCCATATCACCATTCAATACACCATCCCATACATTCCCTTATCACCATTCAATACACCATCCCATACATTCCCATATCACCATTCAATACATCATCCCATACATTACCATATCACCATTCAATACACCATCCCATACAAGACCAATTATTAGACTAGAGTATTTATTCTATTGGTCTTGTTTCCATACACTTGTTATTTGTTGTCTTTAAGGGGAAATTTTGTGTTGGTAAATCTGGAGCAACTGATTCCTCCAAACTATTCCAAGCAACAGAACACCATTATTTTTACTCTTCTGGTCCTGTTTCCTATCATACTTTGGAGGAATCAAGGCACTCTAATGTACCAATAAAGAATTACCACCTTAATTAAGTGTTCGTAAATCTGGAGCAACTGATTTATCCAAACTATTCCAAGCAACAGGCCACCATTATTTTTGGTCCTATATCCTGACATATTTTGGAGGAATCAATGGACTCCAATGTATACCAATAATATACTGTAGTATCCTTATAACTTCAAGGAAATCACCACGGCTTCCCTTCCTCTTGTAAACTATAACATGTGTGTGTGTAAATCTGGGAGAGAAAAAAAAAAGTATCACACAATGTAATGCTTTATAGACGTCGTAGATTGACTTATGGGATTATTTATAGAATTTGAAATGGTTATATAAACAATTGGAGGAGTGAGAGATTTAGCAAGGAGGCATTTAGAACATTATTGAGGTACTTATGGTATGGTTAATTAAAGATAGTGGCAGACAGGAGTATGCAAAAAGATGTGTAGTGGTGGAGATGTTTGGTGTCTGGAGAAAGCAAAGGAGGGAGGGATGGAGGGAAAGGAAAGAGAAAGGTGTATGCAGAGTAGAATGGAGATTGTGAAACAGCCGTGAATGGAGAGGGGCAAGCATGCAGGAACAAAGGTGGTCATGCCGAAGAATAAGGCAATTAGAGATGCAAGAACGAAGAGAGAGAGAGAGAGAGAGAGAGAGAGAGAGAGAGAGAGAGAGAGAGAGAGAGTAAAGGTGGGAGTGAATGATCAAGTGACATGTAGGAAGAGTAGTAGAGATCTAAGCTGGAAGAATGAGACAGAAGTTCAAAAGATTAAGCAGGAAAAGAGAAAGAGAGACAGGTATCGAGTGAGTGCAAGCAGGAAAAATGAGGCAGGAATTGAAGCAGGTAGTGTGAGGCAGGAATGAGGCAGACATGTATATAGGAAGCTGAAGTGGGGCAGGCAGAAATAGAGGAAGCGGGAGTGAGGCAGGCAGGCAGGCAGGCAGGCAGGCAGTGAGGCAGGCAGGAATGAAGGAAGCTGAAGTGAGGCAGGCAAAAATGGAGGAAGCGAGAGTGAGGCAGACAGGCAGACAGGCAGACAGGCAGTGAGGCAGGCAGGCAGGCAGGAAGGAAGGCAAGTGTGGCAGTGTGAGAGGAGAGGTATAAGGTAGACGCCCACACTAATATATGCCAGTAACCGAGCATAGCTAACTTACCCTCCTTCCTGGGTATGTTGACCTGAAGGTGACTCCCGACACTGAGGCACTACACTACACCATACTACACCATCATACTACTCCATACCATTGCACTACACCACTATACACACTACACCATACCATTGCACTACACCACTATACACACTACACACCATTGCACTACACCACTATACACACTACACACCATACCATTGCACTACACCACACCATTACACACCATACTGCACTCACACCACACCTCACCCACACCACACCGCTAGATCAGTGGGACACTAAACTATACACTATATCACACTATAGCATACCAGTAAATCAATTCACCATGCTTCACAGTGTTCCATTACAGGGCACCACGCCACACTATATCATATCAAACGCTATTATCTCTTCACAGTCACAATAATCACCAATAAGTATACAGTACATCTTATAATTATAGTCGTCATGGAGTTTTTTCTTTGATTTTGTTTTTCCTTTCTTCTTTCTGATCCAATAAAAATAATAAACAAAAAGTTACTAATATGTTCTTATATTATGGTATATTTTCTATGCAGATTAATTAATAGTTTCTAAGTGTTTCCCTAACCATGGCGAAGGAAATAATTTCTAATATGATTCGTAGACGTGGGGGTCTTTTAAGTTTCTAGAGGTGTGAAAGAATGACCAAACACCACAGTAGGTTATTTATTTTAAGTTCTAGGTGTGAAAGAATGACCAAACACCACAGTATAGGTTAATTTATACAAGTCCATTCAATGTCCAGGACCCCTACTAACTGTTACTATTACCACTACAAACCAATGTGTCAGGACCACCCATAGCTCCCACCACCACCATTATAACAAGAGCCAGAGAGAGTGAGGAGGTATGAGGAGGAGGAGGACCCCTGGCTTCTGCTATTATCACAGTCACAATGATAATGCCCGCTATCAGTCTCTGCCTCATTATCACACCTGTTACCTGCGTCGTACTTTACCTGGCCTGTCTGCCCCCTCTCCCCTTCCCCCCACCACCATCACCTCCTATATACTGTACTGTAGAAAGGAGTGAGTGAATACCTTACCTAGTTAACGTATGTCTTTTCCGTTCTATACTGTTTATTATTTTATTTCACTTTCTTTCTCTATCATTTTTCTTACCCGTGTGTCATTTTCTTTCTGTCCTGTTTGTATTTGACTTTACTTTCTTTCTCTATCGTTGAATACTGTAGCTATTTTTTCTTACTGCCTCTGTTTCTTTCTGTTGTTCTGTCTGTTTATCTGCCAATTATTCTGCATCTAATCAAAGGCTTAGGAAAAATTTAAGAAAAGGGATACAACTAAGAACTATTTATCTCTTCAGGGTATATATTAATTTTGAAGTTTATGATGGGAAGTCGTCCAATTCATTCGCATCTCCAGTTCCTTGATTCATATCCATCACTAAAGTGGGACTGATAAGTTGGAATGTCACGGAAATATACATCATTCATCCTTATCTCTCTGTGACGGTGCTCTCTCCATCTGTGCCCTCTGTCGCAACTCTTCCTGATATCACAACTCACTCACATGTAGTCGGTTTCTATCTGGCTAATGGTAAATGTCACAATCAACAACACAATTGCTACATGACTCCAAACACCTTCATTTCATAGACTAATAATACGTGACTCCAACCTTCTTCATTGACTGATTGTAATACGTGACTCCAAACTCCTGCATTTCATTGACTAATAGTAATACGTGAATCCAAACTCCTGCATTTCATTGACTAGTTTTACATGACTCTAATCAAACTCCTGCATTTCATTGACTGGTATTTCAAGACTTCAGACTCGTGCATGACTGACCCGGCCAGTGTCCACCACTTGAGTTAGTCAGTATGAGGCTATAGCAATAAATATTAACCATTGTCAGCTATTGAACAACAGTCAAGACCTTCCCTGATCCATCACATCTTTATATAGTCTACTTGTACTCGAGTTTAGTTGATAGGAGGCTATATATATAACAGCTATAGAAGGACAGACAAGACCTTCCCTGATCTATCATCTCTTTAAATATTTGTACTTGAGTTTAGTCAATACGAGGCTATAACAATGGATATATACCCTCGTCAGCTAAAGAACAACAGACAAGACCGTCCCTGATTCATCCTGTGCTATACCTGAGGGTGTAAATAGTGAGGTGGGAGGAACCACAAGGGAGCCACGAGGGGGTCTCAGTGTGTGGCATCCCCAGCCCTCACTCCCCCCTCGGGTCTGGAGGATACGGCTAGGCCAGAGGTCCGTTTGTGCCCACCGCTCCTGAAGGGCGACACACAGGCAGGAAGTCACGGAAATCACTGCTTCTAGGGGAGGGGAGCTGGTCTCTGTGTTGTGTTGTGTGTGTCTGTGTGTGTGTGTGTTGTGTTGTGTGTGTCTGTGTGTGTGTTGTGTTGTGGTGTGTGTGTGTGTGTGTGTGTATGTGTGTGGTGTGTTGTGTTGTGTTGTGTTGTCTGTGTGTTTGTGTTGTGTTGTGTGTGTCTGTGTGTGTTGTGTTGTGTGTGTGTTTGTGTTGTGTTGTGTGTGTCTGTGTGTGTTGTGTTGTGTTGTGTTGTGTGTGTCTGTGTGTGTTGTGTTGTGTTGTGTTGTGTTGTGTTGTGTTGTGTGTGTGTGTGTGTGTGTGTGTGTGTGTGTGTGTGTGTGTGTGTGTGTGTGTGTGTGTGTGTGTGTGTGTGTGTGTGTGTGTGTGTGTGTGTGTGTGCTCGGGCCCAGTATTCTTGTTACGTGGCTGATCATGCTAGTATTAATTATTTTGCTTTCGATGCAAAAGGTATAAAAATAATAGAGGTAAATTACTTCCTCATTCCCTCTGCCGGGTAATGACAATCAATCTCTTTAGAATTTTATATGACGTCGAGACAACTGTATATGATTTTGAGAGCATTCAGAACGGAACATAAACCATAAAAATATCACCTCTTTGTTCTTTATGCTTGTTATATTTGTTACTCCCAGACAAAATTAATGAGAGTAGCTTCCATATCTATAATGTTGTGCAGTTGATATATAAAAATTATCACCTGTATCCCTGAGATGGCGTTCTGTGAAGTGGGATGAGGAGCGAGGATAATATTCTGGCTGTATATCACACCCCGTCTCTCGAAGGCACAGCACACGGTCAAGTCAAATGGACATGCGTGTTAGTTCTGCGCACCACTATAATCGCCTCCTACTGTAATCGCCCCATAACACTATACTGGCGAGGGCGAACCATGCAGCTCACACAGGACAACAATATTCACATTCTCGTGACTACAACCTGACTACATAAAATATTAACTTTCCAAATAATGTCCTATTCAATGAACTAATATTAAAATCTTTAATTGAAACTTGGCGTTCTGGTTAATGTTTTATTTCCGTATTGGCCATGCAGCTGCTTGGTGTTGTGTTCGAAGCAAGAATCTAATTTTCAGGATATTAGAGCGGCGAACCTTCATCTCTGTCGGTAGCTGCTGAAGATCCCTAACACCTGTTTCAATATTAATTAAAATCTAAATTGACAATATTTAAGCGGAACTGATGTTTGCATTCGTCATGTCCTATAACTTATCACTTGTTATTGTGAACATTAAACTGGCATTATTTTAAGTTTAGATTGAAAATGTACTAACACAGGATAGAGGAAAGGGAGATGAGAGGGGCAGGCAGGCAGGAGGGACGATGGGGAAGCTGTGACTGTATCTGATCCGTTCCAGGTCAGCTTGACATTACCTGGGTCGGGTTAAATGACTCATTGTTGTATTCTTATGTTGGAGGAGGAGGTGGTGGTGGTGGTGGTGGTGGTGGTGGTGGAGGTGGTGACTATACAGTAGAGGTCAAGTGGCATTATTTTAGTTCCTTGTGGAAAACTTTAGCATCGATAAACTTGGAAGAAGACGCTTAGTATCTTAACATTTACCTCATTATGGAACATCTTTTCTTGTTTTGGTATTTCCTACCTCATAATATCATATTTGTTGTATATTTTGACGAAAGGAAGTAATGTATCAGATATCCCACGATGTGTGCCACAAGTGACTCCTAAGTGTGTTATGTATATAGAATGATGAAATGTATCCAGTGTGTGTTGTAGGTAGTGTAAATGGGGTATAGTGTTTGGGTGTATGTAATGTGTGTGTGTGTGTGTGTGTGGTGTAGGTACTGTAACTGGGGTATAGTGTTTGGGTGTATGTAATGTGTGTGTGGGTGTTGTAGGTACTGTATCTGGGGTATAGTGTTTGGGTGTATGTAATGTGTGAGGTGTGTAGGGAATGAGGGCAGTAATGATACACGTTGTGTCTTACATTACAACACACACAGCTTTGTTGTGGCTCTGAGGCTGACAGGTGTTGAGGCCTTGGTTGCTGGTGGTTGATCATTATACCTGTTTTATTATTAAGGGGGTAATTCACTTTTATTACATTGGAGTGCCTTGATTCCTCCAAAGTATGCCAGGAAACATGACCAGATGAACTAAATTAATGGTGTTCTGTTACTTGGAATAGTTTGGAGGAATAATTTGCTCCAGATTTACCAACACTGAACTTCCCCCTTAATGCTGCTACACGAACCATTACCATTGTATACTGAATAAAAGCTACAAAAAAATTTCCTCATTGTGTTAGACGATAATTATTACTTGGCGATATGGAGGGTTAATGATTCCCCCAAACTATGTATGAGGACAATATACAAGTAGAGGTCTGTTTTGTTGCTTTCTTTGGAGGTTTCAGTAGCCTTCATATCACAGTAGACAAGGTATCTTCAAAACTAAGGCATTATTATTATTATTATTATTATTGTTATTATTATTATTATTATTATTATTATTATTATTATTATTGTTATTTTTACTTTTATTTTCATTTTATTGTTATTTTTATTTTATTAATTTATTTTTTGTTTTTATTTATTTTTTTCACGTCCTTTACCTCTCCTTCAAGGCACTTTTTGAATTGACTGTCCACACTTTCATAGGAAGAGTATTAGGGATCCAAATTATTTACTGATCTTTTCATCACGTCCTCTCAGTTTTGGTCACAATCTTCTCTTCATCATCTTAATCATATAATTTTGTTTCATTGTTGAGTGAGTGACATTGCTCGTAATTTCCAGTGAATGGTTTTCATTAGAATTCTGGAATACAAAATAAACTTCCTGGAAAAAAAAGTCAATAACCTTTCCGTGGGTGTTACTAATTTAAAGAGCAGATTCCTTCTTATTTCTTAGAAAATCTTGACTATAGAGGGTTCCAGTTATCCAATAAATGGTCCTCGGTTCAAGCCTTACTCAGTTACATAATTATTATATTTGTCATTACCGAGTATTATGTATATATTTTTTATTTTGTATCTTGTATTATGTATATATTTTTTTATCTTGTATATTATCAGGACTAGACTGATTAAAGAATGTTTGTTGGAAATATATCACTTAAGAATCCTGCATGTGATCGTGTATGAAAATTGGAGGCTTCTGATTCCTCCTAACCATGCCACGAAACAAACAAACAAGCTCCTTCCATATTGGTGTGTGTGTGTGTTTCGTGGCAATATTTGAAGGACACATTTACCTCCAATTTTCTGACTACATCACAGGGTCCTTTCATTAAGGGAGCTCTGACTGGGTGATCAATGTATTAAGGGGTTAGTAGAGTGGTGATAATTTGGGAGCATATTATTCCTCCAAACTATTCCAGGCAACAGTTCACCATTATTTTCGTTAATCTGTTTTTGTTTCTTGGTATATTTTGGAGTAATCAATGCACACCAAAAGTATACTATATCCCCTTAAGGTTGTAATTCTTTTTTGGTACATTGGAGTGCCTTGATTCCTCCAAAGTTTGCCAGGAAACAGGACCAGAAGAGCAAAAATGATAAATAGTTTTTTGTTGCTTGGAATAGTTTGGAGGATTCAGTTGCTCCAGAATTACCAACACTGCACTTCCCCCTTAACAAAGAAAACCCTTGGCTGAACTTCCTCTGACAGATTAGGCCTGTGAAGCAAGTCAGTCCCATAGTTAATAATGACAATGGGATCATTACTATCACTATCAGTAATCTTATCTTCCCATATCATTATTATCAAAGAACACAGATTTGTTTTTACTCAATAAATGTGGGATAAAAATAACCAGTAAACAGTTACTTTTTATTAACAAAATATAATTTATTAACGGGTTATTTACATTTATTTCACTACCGACCATAAGTTAAAAATCAATACAGATAATCCATTGCACAAAACTCACACCTAGTGGCTGTTGCCGGATATATATACTGAATGTTTACAGAAGTCTCACAAGAGGCGCAAAAGGACAAACATGGAAAACCTATAAAACCTTTAGAGGTGATGATGACCCAAGTACTCTAACAAACACTCCTTTACAACACAACACCAAGTACCCCTGGCTCCAGCGTCCCTTCCTGCCCCCCTCCTGACCCTCTCCTCCACACCACCAACACTCCTTTACAACACAACACCAAGTACCCCTGGCTCCAGCGTCCCTTCCTGCCCCCCTCCTGACCCCCTCCTCCACACCACCAACACTCTTTTACAACACAACAACACCAAGTACTCCTGGCTCCAGCGTCCCTTCCTGTCCCCTTCATCCCCACCACCACCACCACCACCACCATCTCCTTTTGCCCTGGACATCAACCCTGCTATATAATGGAGGCCTTGTCCGTCGTCAGTCACTCCTCAGGGCTCCCCACTACTGTACATACCAACCAGCCTTCGTGATTCTCCGAGACATCCCTGGTGGGTGGAGGATCTACCCGATCTACCCTAACTGGACGGCTGGTTGTTTAGTCACACTGTCCCAACAAAACACAGTGAAACTCAGAATGGAGCCTCTTCATTCAAACAAGAGGTTGTGAAAAAACATGAGTGGGAAATTTAAAAAGAAAGTATGGCCAATGTACACTTGCATACAGTAGGGCAATAAAACACGAAGTAAGTTTATTAAAATCATATCCCAATTTACGAAAAAAATTGTATACTGGACATTATTATTATTATTAACTATATCCCACCCATATCTTGTTCATGATCTTACATTTGAAAGAAGTAGCTTCATTCTCAGCTTCACTGTGAGTGTAGGTGGAGCAGTCTGACTCCCATTACCTGCCGTCAAGTAAGGGTAGAGCAGGTCAAACACGCCCTCCAGGAATCATAAATACCGCTGTATATACATAGGGGTCTGTCCTGTTTCTGTAATACAGTCGAGGACAATAATGCCACTACTTATCTGTCATCTCCAGTAGATATAAGGATACATCGATCACTGAAGTTTTACCTTTGTCGTATATTTTGATATTTACCTGAATAAGCTTTGGCTAAGTCATTGTTAGATAAAGGTATAATCTGAATTAAGCTGTGAGAAATTATTGCCCTCAGTTGTACTATTGTATACATTCTGCCTCAACACGGAACGTAAAGTCAGGCTACCACACGATGGGAGGGATGTCAGCAGGTGGTGGTGGTGGTGGTGGTACTGCTACTCCACACCCACACGCTATTTTCTTCTACTTTCTCCACTTATCACTCCACCTACTACTCCACTCGCACTCTCTTAACTGTACACTCACTACTGCCACCATCCCTAGAGGTGGTCACTTGGTCTTTGTCATCGTCATCTTCGTCCATGGCATCATCGTCCACCATTATGTCGTCAGTGGTGGAGTCTGTTACTTTGTCCACAAAGGATCTGATCTCATCACTGAAGAAGTTGGTGGAAGTGTCGACACTGGCGCTGCTGGAGTCTGGAGCCTCTGGTGAGTCGGGTGGGTTGGGACCTTCCAGTTCGTGCTTCTTGAGGTGACGGTCCAGGTTGGTCTGTTGGCCGAAGCACCGATCACACAGTGGACACTTGAAGGGTTTCTCTTTGTTGTGGATGTTACGGACGTGACGCTGTAAGTTGGACGAGATGCTGAACGAACGCTCACAGTACTTACACTTGTACGGCTGCTCGCCCGTGTGAGTACGTAAGTGACGTGTCAGGTTGGCTGACCTCGGGAACACCTTGCCACAGAATTTACAAGAGTACCTGTCCTTAGCACGTGGCATGTGTGTTGCCATGAGGTCATATGGGCGGCTGATATCACCGTATGGCCTCGCCGTGGTTGACATATGTGCCTTCAACATGTCAAGCCCAGCACTACGGTTTAGACCTAAACCCATTCCAGCCATACTTGTTGGAGGGAAATATGGTGGCAGTAATGGGTAGCGACTGCTGGGCAGGCCACCTCCAGGTAATAGCGGACTTCTCTCAAGGTTCCGGTCCAAACTCCGGTACATGTCCAACAGGGCAGGGTGTAAAGGCCGAGGGTATGCCAATGGCAACTTAGAAGGTGTTTCCATTATGCAGGGTGGCTGAGGTGGCGGCGGATTGGAGGAGGTAGTGGTGGTGGTATCCTTCAGCAACTCGCTGATACGCAGGAATGGGTGGTCAACTCGTGGTCTGGGTTCAACCACTGATTTAATCTCTGGTGGGGCTGGTGAACGCAGCCTTTCCTCTGCTGAATCACTGCTATGTGAGAGGATATCGAACCTGCCGAGAAATAGTTCGTCTCGTTCACCTTCTTTACGTCTGAGAGTGAGGTCTAGTGGCTGTTCTCTCTTTTCACTGGGTCCCCTTGTGGACTCTGCAGGTGGTTCCTTCTTTAGGGGTGGCTCTGGCGTCCTCCGGTGTAAGTCTGGAGACACTCTGTGTTCATCAGGAACGTCGTTGGTCTCTGATCTGCGTGGTGACTCCCTCATTGGAAACACTGATGCCTGCTTGGGAGAGTGTGAGGGAGAAGTGTAAGGTGGTGGCTGCAAAGATGCAGGTGATTCTCTCACTGGGGACTCGGTGGATTCTGGTCGAGGTGATATTACCATACGACTACCCGAGTCATTACTCTCTTTCTCTTCTTTAGTTGTTGAACATGGCTGGTCACGTGGACTGTTGTTTTGGAAGGGCAGAAGAAGTGATGAGGTGAGGAGTGGATGTTGTGGACCACCAACCAAGGAAGGGATGGAATGGAACATAGGATAATTTGATAGAAGTGAAGGTGGAAGAAGTGGCAAAGGAGGGCGATGATACATCATGAATGGGTTCGGTGGAGAGGAGGGCATGTTTGCCATAGACAGGCCAGTGTGTTTATTGTCCATCATGGAGGGTGGGCAGTGTGGCAGGGACAAGGTGGGTGCTGTGTCACAGAAACGTTTGTGTTTGGCCAATGAGGTCACAGTGGAAAATGCCTGACCACACTTGGTACATTTAATCTGCAGGCGACAGTCAGCATGCATGCGTTTGTGGCGACACAAGTTGCTGAATTGAGTGTAAGCCTTAAAACACACTTCACATTGGAAAGGTTTCACCGAAGAATGAATGTGAGTGTGTTGCTTTAGGCCTGAACTAGTGGCGAAAGTTTTGCCACACTCTGGGCAGGCGTGAGAGCGGGCACCAGCATGTTGGTTACGGATGTGTTTCTGCAGTATCACGGCGTCTGTGAATACTCTAGGGCAGTTCTCACAAGGGTACCGTTTGTATTCACCGTGTACTGTCTTATGCTGAATGAGATTGGGTCGCCAGGCAAAGGCTCGAGGACAATAGTCACAGCGGTATTGTCCAGCAGCATACCCATGGGCAGTCACCAAGTGGTCATCCAGTCTGCAGGAAACAAGAAAAGAAATAATGTAAACAAAGAACATTAATGAGGTTATACTAGTCAGCGCATGACGAAGTATAGAAAGGTTAAGTGACACAAGATTAAAATTATATAATAACCAAATCATTAATACTGTGTTGTAGTATTTGTGTTTATTATGTTACATGGTCATAACACAACACTTACTCATCATAGTCTGGGAAGTTTTTGTCACACTGGAGGCAACGAAACCGAGCCAATTCATCATCATCATCATCGTCATCATCATCACCCGTGTTCTCTGATCGGTCCTCTGGTGACCCCACCTGTATTTGGTCATCTGAGGTGAAGAAACAAAATAATGTCAACTCAAGTACGAAAGGGTTTGATTAATGACAAGGAAAATCCCACATAACGTTACAACAGGACTATTATTATTATTATTTTAAAGGGGAGTTACAAAGTTTCGACTTTTTTTATGGACCTTCTTTTAGGCGCTGTCATGTATCTCTGTAATTCTTCTCCAGAATTATAAATTGAAATTATGTGAGTTGTTCCTTAGGGACCCTGTAATGTAGTCAGAAATTTTGAGGTAAATGAGTCCTTCAAATATTGCCATGAAACACCTCCTATAGGGAAGGAGCGTGTTTCGTGGCATAGTCAGGAGGAATCAGAAGCCTCCAATTCTCATACACGATCACAGGGTCCTTAACGTGATTGTGAATTTCAGATCCATAGTTATTATTATTAATATTGTTGTGTCGTTATTTGATATTACACGTGAGACTGGATTCCTTTATTCAGAGTGAGTTTTCATATCCAAACAGGCCTTCACTCACCAGAAGCTGATGCGTCCAGGTCAATGATGGCTTTACGGATGAGTAGGAGTTCTTCCCCCACTGGGATGTCTCGTGTCGCTTCGTAAAAGATCTGTATGAAGACAAACAAAAATACTATTGATAAAACTTATAAAGAAATACATACATACATACATTAAAAGAAGCTAATATTTACAAAGATGTTTCAACCTTTAACTACCATACTTTCATAACGTTATGCAAAGTAATCTATAAAAGGATGTCTCAACTTTTAACGACCAAACTTTCATAACGATATTCAAAGTAATTCCATAAAACAAAGAAGAGAAAGTTTGATAATGACCTGGCCAGCCAACAGCAGGTGCCTGAGGTTACCGAAGACTGGACCAGAGGCGACGCAGATGTGCCTCAACCAGTTACCCATCTCACCAGCATCAAGCCAACCACGCAGCCCAGACCTTGCCGAGACCACCTGTACATGGGGAAAAAACATTATTCATTAGTTCATTGTTTATTAGTTGTAAGAGTGGTAGCCTAATGATCTGATGTTGTATAGTATAGGAAAGAAATATTCGTTAGTTCATTAGTTGTAAGAGTGGTGGTAATGATCTGATGATGTGAAGTAGGAAAAAAAATCATTGTTCATTAGTTCATTAGTTGTAAGAGTGGTAATGATCTGATGTTGTACAATAGGAAATAAATTATGCGAATGAAAGGAAACAAATATAAATGCAGTAGTTGTGGAAATGGAAAACACATCTCCTGATATCTAGGAATAAAGTTTAGATAAAGTTTAATTTTTTTTTTTTTTTTTTTTTTTTTTTTTTTTCCCACCAATTTGTGCATGAATACCATTTCTACCCACTGTGTATAGATATGCGTGACTAGCACTGATTATATTTTGAAGAAAGCAGTATAAGATACATTATGATATTCTACCGGGTCCTGTTGATATGGAAACACATATTGTAATTAGTAGTTTGTTTTGTGGTCTTGTGTTTGTTGGTTGTATGATGATATTTGAGTTGTATGTGTAAAGAGTCAGTTACGCCAAACCCATACACTATATCCCTTCTACTAACTCCCTCCACACACACACTCTCCTTCTGCTAGCTCTCCTCACACGCTATCTCCCTTCTGCTAACTCTCCTTACACACTCTCTCCTTCTGCTAACTCCCTTCACATACACACACACACACACACACTCTCCTTCTGCTACCTCCCTTACACACACACACACTACTTCTGCTAACTCCCTTCACACACACACACACACACTCCTGCTAACTCCCCTCACACACTCACACACACTCCTTCTGCTAACTCGATCCCTTCACACACACACACACACACACACACACACACACACACACACACACACACACACACACACACACACACACACACACACACACACACACACACACACACACACACTCCTTCTGCTAACTCCCCTCACACACTGTTTTTGTCCTGACTCAAGATAATAATAATAATTTCCCCTTTGCCCTTGTCCTTGCCCTTCCTTCTCCCCTACACATATCATCATACAACCCGCCACATGCATGACAATCAATTAACAAAGGAGGTCATAAAACGCGGATTCCACAAGTGAGGCAGAGACGCGGTACAATAAACAACAGTCTTCATTATTACTCTCCTTCTTCTTCCCTCTCTCCCTCCTTCTTCCCCTCTCTCTCCCTCCTTCTTCCCCCCTCACTCCCTCCTTCTTCCCCCCCCTATCTCCCTCCTTCTTCCCCCTCTCTCCCTCCTTCTTCCTCCCCTCTCTCCCTCCTTCTTCCCCCCCCCTATCTCCCTCCTTCTTCCCCCTCTCTCCCTCCTTCTTCACCCTCTCTCTCCCTCCTTCCCCCTCTCTCCCTCCTTCTTCCCCCTCTCTCCCACCTTCTTCTTCCCCCCCTCTCTCCCTCCTTCTTCCCCCTCTCTCCCTCCTTCCCCCCTCTCTCCCCCCTTCTTCCCCCCTCTCTCCCCCCTTCTTCCCCCCTCTCTCCCACCTTCTTCCTCCCTCTCTCCCTCCTTCTTCCCCCCTCCCTCCCTCCTTCCCCCCTCTCTCCCTCCTTCCCCCTCCCTCCTTCTTCCCCCCCCCCTCTCTCCCTCCTTCCCCCTCTCTCCCTCCGTCTTCCCCCCTCTCTCCTCCTTCTTCCCTCTCTCTCCCTCTCTCTCTCCCACCTTCTTCATCTGCTGGCCTTATCTTTACCACCCTCACCTCAGCCAACCACCTTTGTTAGTTGGCTTATCGTGTGTGTGTATCCTGGGTGGTGGTACTGATAGGTGCCGGGGAAGAGGGTCACCGTGTCATCTACTCGCTTATCTACCCGTCCTTTTGTTTATGACTTGGGATGTGAGGTGCTGGTTGCCTTAAACTGATTTATATAGCAGAAATTCTATGTTTGTTTCCACAGCCATATTCTTGTAATAATGCTATATTAATACGTCTGTCCCCCGTAAATAAATATACCTTTATATAAACTTCAAACATCCCCCAAAGAAAATATTTCAACTTAATATTCCTTCCAGATACTATACATATTACATACATGAATCAACTTTTCCATTGCACTTTAACCAGCCTATTTCCACGTAGTATATTTGAAACAGTTGTTAATCCCTCATGTTCTCAGCTCCTCAAGTTAATAATAATGTTACAACCCCTCACATCTGGCACCTCCTCACAACACGTCACGTCACATCTGGAACCTCCTCACAACACGTCACATCTGGCACCTCCTCACAACACGTCACATCTGGCACCTCCTCACAACACGTCACATCTGGTACCTCCTCACAACACGTCACATCTGGCACCTCCTCACAACACCTCACATCTGGCACCTCCTCACAACCCCTCACATCTGGCACCTCCTCACAACACGTCACATCTGGCACCTCCTCACAACACCTCACATCTGGAACCTCCTCACAACACGTCACATCTGGCACCTCCTCACAACACGTCACATCTGGCACCTCCTCACAACACGTCACAACTGGTACCCCCTCACAACACGTCACATCTGGTACCTCCTCACAACACCTCACATCTGGTACCTCCTCACAACACCTCTACTCCTCCACAACAACCCTAACGAGCCGCATCTCTCTGTTGTTATCCGCCGCGAGATACGTAAAAGTGCCATAAAAGTGACAAGAACACTCGATAAGGCAGATAACAGCCTTGTAAAGTGTGAGGGAGCTGGCAGAAAGCAGGCTGGATTATGGAATGTGATGTAATGAGAAGCTTACTGGAGCTGGACAAGGATTATAGGATGAGGAGAAAAGCCCTTGGAAACGAAGATGGAGGACAGAGAACATGAAGAAAATAGGACATACACAAAATAAGATACGAAATACCGGTTGTAAACATGAGTAAATGGAGTATAGTATGTATAATATGTATGTGTATATGTATTTATTCTGTAGTTTGTGTATTTGTATGCAAACTAAGAGATAGTATGTATAATAATATTTTTCAGCTGACAACATTACGTACGACCATCATATACATTTATAAGTGTCTGGGAAGAACGATTTAATTTAGTCATATTTCGGTATAGGTGAGATTCTGTGTCACTGAGTTATATAGATGGGGAATGGAGATCAATCACACTGTTCTCTTGCTCATCGACATGTAAATAGTTGTAGTTCAGTACTGTAATAATGTTTCCAATGCACTTATATCCAAGTAAGTGAACAAAGGCCATCTCTTCATATCATCCACCCCAAGTTGCTGAGAATATATAATTTATTTCACACAGTCCAAGTCATCTTACAACACCAGACTATAAGTGAGTGAAAGACACCAACCACTAAACACTGTTCTTATTGACTTACATGACTGATAACCCGGTGTTGTAAAATAAAACCAAGGACACACACACACACACACACACACACACACACACACACACACACACACACAACACACACACACACACACACACACACACACACACACCACCACCTTCCTCATGGGGTGAACTAATTTGTGCCTGGGCATGCACAGGGGGAGGGTACCCAGTCCGTCACCCTACCCACTGGTCCTCCCCGGGGCACGTTCTGACGCTCCCTTTACAGCGCCAGGTGCCCAGCTCTGCCCCCGTCCCACCCCGCCCCGCCCCGCCAGATGGAGTAGAGAGCAGGTACTCACTTAGCTACACAACAGTTCCACAGTTAGAGAAATTAAGTGTAATATGACTTAAGCTCTTTTAAGTGTGTAAGTGTAATGTGTCTGAACCTGTCTTTATTTTTTGTTTTTCTTAACGTCTGAATTAAGGTCTGTGTAATTGCAGGTTTTCTCATCATCTGTTCACACTTCATTTCCCTTCTCGACTCCCTCCTCATATCTGTCCCTCGCTCCCCTTCATTCCTCTTCTCTCTGTACTCCATCTCTTTCTCCCGCCTTTGGTACTCAGCTCCTTTCTCCTCCTCCCCCGCTTGTCCCACTGTGACCTCCCTTTCCCTTCCCTCCCCTCCACTCCCAATACCCATCCCTCACGCACGTCCCTTCCCCTGTCATCAGTCAATGTTTACAGTTCCTGACCAGTTCTCTGTCGGTATGGCTGTATGTCTTTTGGTCTTCGTTCCGAGTCTTCAAAACCCAGTAATTGGCTGGTCACAATGCCTCTTGTAGTGTCCATGCAGCTATATTTAATTCTCAGTCAGCACTACTGCATGTAAATAATGTTATACACGATATAAAGGTATACACGATTATGCATTGCAAATTGTTCCACTATATTTTTCATGGACCACACCTGGCTAGCTACATGCAGTGTTGTTTACAGGTGAGGCTGGCGTCCCTCTGACCTCATATACACGGTGCATAATGTCAACAAAGCTTCACATAATATGAAAACAGGATGTCAGTGAGGCAGTGGTTGGTGTGTCTGGTGGTATGTCTGGTAGCCTCAATATTGTTAGCTACTCCCACCCGCCCCTCCTCCTCCCCACACCCCCACCACAGTCCTCCTCTTATGATATTATGTGGGAGGAGGGGTGAGGTGTCGTTATGTGTGTCTTTGTTGAGTGTATGTGTGTGTGTGTGTCTTTGTTGAGTGTGTGTGTGTGTGTGTGTGTGTGTTTGTTGAGTGTGTGTGTGTGTGTGTGTGTGGTCTTTGTTGTGTGTGTGTATGTGTGTGTGTCTTTGGTGAGTGTGTGTGTGTGTGTGTGTGTGTTACAGTACAATGAATATCGACGAGTTCTTCATCAGACAAGGGAACATACCTATACTTTTGTCCGTCACTGTACACCATCGTATATAATTTTTTCTATGATTGTAATCGTCGTTATATCGTGAGAGTCATTTGGTACTGGAGTGCATGTTCGTTCGTCCCTTGGTGAGTGCATTATGAGATCTTCCCTTATATGGTGTACCAAGTGTAAATTGTGAGTGAATTATGAGTGCATTATTCTCTTCCTATTTTTGTACGTGTGTGAGTTGGTACCGAGTGCATTAATTTACGTGTGTGATTTGGTATTGAGTGCATTATTTTACGTGTGTGATTTGGTATTGAGTGCATTATTTTACGTGTGTGAATTGGTACCGAGTGCATTATTTTGCGTGTGTGATTTGGTATTTGAGTGCATTAATTTACGTGTGTGAGTTGGTACCGAGTGAGTGAGTGGATTGTGGTTAGGTTGTCCTGTCCTTCTTGCTGTGTGTGTCATAACTTTCTCCCTCATTTGGTCTGCCTCGTGATTAGTGTGTCAATATGGTAACCAGACCACCACAATATTGACTCAGGGACTTCATCAACACCGAATGCAGCATCAGGACTATTTTACCCCCATCGCTGGCCCCCCCTCACCACACACACACACACACACACACACACACACACACACACAGACACACACACACACACAGACACACACACACACACACACAGACACACACTCACACTCAAGCACAAACACATGCACACACTCCCCCTCTCTCTCTCACACACAGACACACACTACACTCAAGCACAAACACATGCACTCTCTCTCTCTCTCTCTCTCTCTCCACACACACACACACACACACACACACACACACACACACACACACACACACACACACATACACACACACACATAGAGTATATGCAAATAGCTATCCACATACACACACACAGCCCCGGCCTGTCTATGAGGGGGTCAGTGTTATGGCTTCCCACCCCCAGACACTGATGAGGACTGAGGTAACCCCGTAAAAACCCCCACTCCAGCCAGTTGTGCTCCCCCCCCACCACTCTCCCCCCCCCCACACACACCTCATTATCTGCGGTGAACCCCCTCCCCCCCTTCCCCCCGTGTGTCGTGATCCCCCCCACTTCAATTGAGTCCACCACTACACTAAGAAAGAAGTATATATATTCTCTCTCTCTCTCTCTCTCTCTCTCTCTCTCTCTCTCTCTCTCTCTCTCTCCTCTCTCTCTCTCTCTCTCTCTCTCTCTCTCTCTCCTCTCTCTCTCTCTCTCTCTCTCTCTCTCTCTCTCTCGTTTTGGAGTGGTGGAAGTCACAGAAAATTTCCCGTTCTCCAAAATATCTGATGTTAGTGTTTGAGACTAACTGCATTAATCCTTGCTGCATGTTGTTGTGACGAGAAGGGAGGTATTTCTGCTGTTTGTCGGAATCGGATTGAATTTAATGGATGTGGTTTATATCATTCCAGTTGTCCCTTTTCATTTTCATCCTTCTCAACTGTGTGTAACTTTTCCTGTTGACTTGATTTCTATTTGTATTTCTATTTACAGTCTAATATGATTTCAGTATCACAGTTACCTCTTACTCCGTTATCCCAAATTTTTACCCTAGAAACTATACATCAGTGTTGCAGCCCGTGTTACTAATGTAATATATTCACATTTACATTACTGATCATAATTATGTGCTGTAATCGAGATATATACTTGAGCTACTTCATCTAATAACTTTTTTGTTTGGCCTCCCTTACCCCCGCACATCATAAAATATTCACTTTTAATTTGGTACACAGAAAGAATGTTTTAGAAGACAGTGCACTCCTCTACAAACGAACATTCTCCCACCCACACCACTCTTTCTTCTCAAAGCGTGTACACAGACACATACTGTACTCTCATAGTGTTATTGTTATTGTTATTGTTGTTATGGTTATCGGTGGTGCAGTAAGCTGAGTGAGTGTAGGACGCGACCCTCTGCATGCTTGTTGTGTCCTTTATGTTGCAGTCCGGTCGTTAGTAACCTCGCCTCGCTCGTTGTTTGGGGCCCGAGAACTATCCTGAGACAAGACAAGATTAGCGTCGCCAGGCCCTGTTGTCCCCTTGTTTTGGGTTGGTAGCCGTCAACACCACCAACCAAAACAATGTGGAAAATAGCCGTAATTTTGTCTTGTGTCATACCTCCCTTGTCCTTATCTCTCTTATTATTTTGGCTTATATTTATCGCCTCTCATGATTCTGTTTGTTTTACTTTTTATTACTCGCTCATTATCTTTGCTTGTTTTACTTTTTACTCGTTCATTATCTTCTCTTTTTTTACTTTTAACTCGTTCATTATCTTGGCTTGTTTTACAGTTTCCTCTTGCAATTATCATCACTAACTTGTACCTTCACTAACTACACCACACATCCGGATCTGTACGACTTACTAACTGCCGCAACTCCCCTCCTGAAGAGCTTACTCCAGTTTACCACTAATCTGCGCAGCGGGACCCGGGATTACGTCGGGAATAATTTGGGGACTTTATTTCCCCACCCGTGCCCGCTATTGGTCCCGTCACATCTCATCTCCTGTGTGGCGGGTGACGGCTGCCTCGCCTCCCGATCCATGTAATGTTGGCTTCCCTCTCCTCGGTTATCACTCTTCTTTGCTGTACGATATTCCACTAGAAGGTTAAGCAATATATCTTTTAGCTATTCCAGGGAAACCAAATTAGCGAATTATAGATAACTTTACTTTTTGTGTGATATTGTTGTTTGATGGACCCATGTGGTTAGTGTGAGTGATGAAATCGGAGTGTGGATTGGTTCCCTGGGTCGGCCTGGGCTCGGGTAATCCCTCACGGGTCCTCGCCTCCACACAGACACCGGCCGCCACCTCCCCGCATCTCTTTCACACAACCTTTCACAAAATCCCTCCGCCTCACTAACGCCTTTCACGCCAGAGTCCCCGCGCGAATCATTCCCTCATCCTTTTCCCCGCCTTTTTAAAACCGCGTGTGGATTCGCGCCAGGTGTGTAGGGTGACACTGAACAAACATGGCGGACAAAGGGGTAGAGCGAAACCGATGATGGTTATGTCTCTGTTTTCAGTCCCTCCCGACGGACGGACGGACTGACTGGCTGGCTGGCTGGTTGGCTGACGGACTGACTGGCTGACTGGCTGGTTGGCTGACGGACTGACTGGCTGACTGGCTGGTTGGCTGACTGGCTGACTGACTGGCTGGCTGGTTGCTGACTGGCTGGTTGGATGACTGACTGGCTGGTTGGTTGGCTGATGGACTGACTGGCTGGTTGGCTGACTGACTGACTGGCTGGTTGGCTGACTGGATGACTGACTGGTTGGCTGGTTGGCGTGCACAAGGCAGATGTTTCGTCCTCACACCCTATAGTCCAGTTATGTTATGGAGTATTACTGTGTGCTGTATGGAGCCTCGTCATTCACATACCATAATCAACACCAATACGAGCGTGGAATATGAAGCAAAGTATTCTATTTAAATTATTCGATATTTAAGAGAAAGTTTGTATCAGTAAAAACAATTTGGTCTTGACTGTTGGTGTATATGAACCGGCCAGAAAATAGAGCGATTTCCCCAAGTCCATCCAATTCATGTCCCACTACAAGACGTCTATTTTTCTTCTTTGCTCTCCAAGTCCAGGTACACGGAGGAAGAAAAGGTCCGAAACAATCATTACGAAGAATTTCTCAAATCTTCTTACCATCGTCACCTTTTCAAAGACAAAATGAAAAACGATTGAGGAGTGCCCACACCTTCCCCGTATAGCGACCAAGCTGACCGTCTGGACCGAGGTAAATCGTCTTAGTGAGACTGCGTTCTTGAGGCTCTTCCTTACCTTCCTCGTTCACATTCTAAAACGGTTTGGTTCATGACGATGGAGATAAGATGAAGATTATTGAAGAGAAAATGTAACAAGAGAGTGAAGTAATGATCATAGACAGAGTGACTCAGAGTCTTTAAATGAGGTAGAAAAGAAATCAAATAGTAAAAGTATATACGTGTTTTATTGGGATCCTGGAAGTGAACGAAATTCTGAACTGGTGATGGTGGAACCTCCAGGAACCAACAGATGGGAAGGGACGAACGAAAAGGAAGACGGGGGAAAAAGGCGAAAGGGACCCGCCATGATGCCCAGCCCACCAAGGATGCTGAGAAAAATATTGTGGTATTATTAGCCTTCCTTAAATCGACGTGGCCCCACAAACCAATATATTACTTGTGTTATACTTTGCCACAACAACCAACCCAGGATCATCAAACATTTCCTGAACTGTCTAGACACTTGATTACAGTGTCAGTGTAGCTCTGGAACAGTTAATTTACCTGGGCATTCCGGGATTACGGAGCCACAGCATTTTCAGTCCCTAGCCGCGATCCTCCATTGAGAGGCGTCGGTGTGGAAGATCCCATTCAACCAGGATCTGGCGGGTCCCAACGCGCCCTTTACTGCGACCCAACAAACATTTTCATTGATTTTTTTGCGCTTCTTGATACACTATTTTATGGCCTCAAGACGAATAAGTTGTTGGGTTCTCAGTTCGTCGTGTGAACAAAAATTTCTACTCGAGCTTCATAGTAAAGATAATGATTATATAATTCATTGATGGAGAAGAGAAGAGGGCGCCTCATAGGACTGTCCCCGTCACTGATGTATCTATTTAGATCCCGGAGTCCCTTTCTCTGTCCTCTCACCTTGGGCCGTGAGGGGGGAAAATAGGGGGGGCACCGCTCACACACTACAGGGGCGGGACTCACAAGCTGTTTGATGGCTTACCAACTCTCACTCATCAACTTTTTTCATAGACCCGTGGGAGTTTATCAATTTTGTTTAATATCTATAATCTGATAAACCAAAGAGCCAAGAGTGTTTTGTTTACTTGAATTACATTAACTTTTAAGATGAACATAGACCATATTGACATTCAGCATCTATCTCTCCAAGGAAGTTCAATATTTACACAGCTACTGAAATTATTAAACCAAATGAACAGGACCCCTTGGAGTTAACGATACCTGTGTCTGGGATACAGGATACGAGACCCCACCAAGAATACTAAGCTATGTTTGTAAACACAGATGGACAGGAGGTGATTACCGGGTTAGCAACACCCGCCCAAGAGAGAGAGAGAGAGAGAGAGAGAGAGAGAGAGAGAGAGAGAGAGAGAGAGAGAGAGTGAGTGAGTGAAAGAGAGAGTGAGTGAGTGAGAGAGAAGGGGACAGAGAGTGAGTGAGAGAGAGAGAGAGAGAGAGAGAGAGAGAGAGTGAGAGAGAGAGAGAGAGAGAGAGAGAGAGAGAGAGAGAGAGAGAGAGAGAGAGAGAATGTGAGTGAGTGAGTGAGTGAGAGAGAGAGAGAAAGAGACAGAGCGAGAGTGAGTGAGTAAGAGAGAGTGAGTGAGAGAGGGAGAGAGAGAGAGAGAGACAGAGTGAGTGAGAGAGAGACAGAGAGAGAGTGAGTGAGTGAGTGAGGGGATGACCCGACCCATCCATTGTTAACTTCAACCCCAGCCTCCTCCCCACTTGGCCCTGACCTCTCTCTGCCTCTTGTTTGTTTGTTTGTCATGGCAGCTCCGTCCTCCCTATTATACTGTCTTTCTGCCCATGTTGTTTGCCTGTCTGTCAGCTGGAGTGTTCGCTCGGTGGCTGTATTGGTTTATGTATGGTACTTGAAACTACTTTGGTCCACTTGATCCCTCTTATTCTGATATTTATATTCTCATGGGTATTGTTTTCCACTTAAAGCCTCTTCCTTTATCCCAACTTGTTTTCTCATATTTTGCTAAAACCTTTAGTCTATGGGTTTTAATGTTAGACGAAATACACAGTAAGACAGTCATGAAAAGGAGGATAGGTGAGAGAGAGAGAGAGAGAGAGAGAGAGAGAGAGAGAGAGAGAGAGAGAGAGGACCGTCGCGGAAAGGAGGATAGCTAAGGAAGAGAGAGAGAGAGAGAGAGAGAGAGAGAGAGAGAGAGAGAGAGAGAGAGGCAGTCAGAGCTTCACAATAGTAGCTCATCATTCACCCTCCGTTCATCCCTCCCTCAGCCTCCTTATCTCCACCCTCTCATCCATAGCACAGTCCACACTCAGGTAATCAAGTTGTCGGATCCCTTGGTTAGAAAGTCGTCATGTTATATCGTTTTATATGCAAGAATCGACACCCCTCGTAGTCACCACAACACCCAAAGGAGTCACAGCATCGGGGTTGACGCTGTGAATGGCTTTGGATTCACACACTAGTATTCCATTGGCCAAGAATGCTACTGAATGCCGCTGCCACAAGAGGGACGAAGCAGCGGCACATTTTTGCTTTAGTGATGTAGCCAATCATAGATGAGCTGGTGGTGGCCGACATTCACACCCGAAGTTGTTGATTCCATAAGTTTATTTTTGCCCGGAAAGGTATATAATCTATACAGTTGATAGTTTGCGTGATTGCTGGTCATCCTTGACACAAAAATAAATAGCAGGACTTTATATAGAGTTTATCACAATAACAAAGTATACGTTTCGTGGTGTGTGTTGCCATCAATAGGTACACAATACAGAGTTTATATTGTATGTGTATTGATAACCTGTATGGATGAGTCAACAATTGTGTGTGTGTGTGTGTGTGGTGACGAACACTGTCATTGCCAACAACACCAGATACTGATGACAGG
>JAWQEG010005245.1:0-2500 GCA_033782935.1 Petrolisthes cinctipes
GTAGTAGTAGTAGATGATATAGTGAGAGAGGTGGTGGAGTACCGTGGGAACCATACACACTCCACCAACACATGTCTCTTCTCTCACACACCTGTATCAACATTATTAGCCTCTTATCATATAGTGCTTATTCCACCAACATATTTCTCGGGTGTTAAATTATGCTTTATTTCCTACTATCAATAACATTATTATTGATTACATGCTGTCTCATTTAACAGGAGTTCTAATTACAGACTTTGAAAAAAATAATTATATATATAGTAATAAATCCCGGAAGGTAACACGATATAAATTTATTTTATATTATGTAAATATTTTATACTGAGGAGAGTTCTTGATACAAGCGACTAAGGATTTTTGTATTAATTTCTGACTAGCACGATTGTATATTGCTCCTCGGAATCAGAAGCAATAATATATAAAATTAAACCATCAACAGCATTGCAAGGCTTATATGACACACTTTCACTCACGCCACACGAATTACAACAAGTCACACGAAGAAAGATAACATCCTGCAAATTTTGAGGGTGCAATCAGATTTTTTAACATTTAATTTTAAAGTATTGGGGCAGGGGACGTCGCATCTCCCTCCCTCAACCCCCCACTCCTTAGTTTCTATTAATCCCCTTGTGGTTGGAAAAGTCACTCTTTGCTTTCTCGTAAATCCTGTACCAAATTCACAAATATATTCCATAGACTCGATCCTAAGAATTTATAGTTATCGAGTGAAATACATACATACATGGTCAAGGTTGGGATTCAGGCATGTGTTCCCTCTCCCACGTATCTTTGGATTTTGGAGTTTATTTTCCGACTTAATTCACGTATCTTTGGATTTTGGAGTTTATTTTTACGCTGTATAACTTCATCTTCATAGCTATATAAGTACAGCCCCAATCAATTAACCACCGACACTTTTTTTTTTCCTTTCATCGTGCAAATAAATCAGTATCATATCAAAATATAATTATACAACACGTTACGTCAACTCAACCCCCTCAATTATTATTATGAGGTGCTGCAAAATCATACACGTGTTGTTATTTATTACCAAGATATTTACTACGATGGAAGGAAAGTGTATGTGATTATTTGATTGTGGCTGTACATATATATATATACGAGTGATTCTTTCTCTCCCACGTACAGTACGAGTGATTCCTTCTCTCCCACGTACAGTACGAGTGATTCCTTCTCTCCCACGTACAGTACGAGTGATTCCTTCTCTCCCACGTACAGTACGAGTGATTCCTTCTCTCCATGTCATTGGTCATGCCTGGGTGAGGACAGCAGATGTTGGGGTGCAAGTAATGACAAGGCTGGCGTTCCCTGAGGTGCGGGGACACACACACACACACACACACACACACACACACATGCACTAGGGTCATGATGCACGTAAATATCACACACACACACACACACACACACACACACACACACACACACACACACACACACACACACACACACACTCACACACACACACACATGCACTAGGGTTATGCTGCACGTAGCTATCACACACACACACACACACACACACACACACACACACACACAGTCATTGTAATTATATGTCATTCCCCTCGGCGTCATGCAGTTTACCGTTCGAAGTCAAACAGCTTGAAAAAAATATATATAAAAAATTAATCACCTTTCAGAGCCAAGGCATACGAAAAGGGGTGAACATATTAATTAAATTTCCACGTACCGGTAATTAAAAAAAGAAAGTAATTAGATGTTGGAAGTAATTGATTGATGACTAAAAATTTTCTATCGTGACTGTATATGAAATTGGACATCAGTGGTTTTTCCTTCCGACAAGAAATTAAAATCGTCTGGTGTTAGTCAGAGAGAGAAAAAAATAATAATATACTTGTCAATCCTTGTTCAATTATTTATTAAGGGAAGGTATATAGGCTACTCTTGTTGGTGAAATGGAAGGATTTGTTAGTCCTCCAATCTATGCCACGAAACGATAGATCCCCTATTAGTAACATTGGAGTGATTTGTTTCCTGGCATAGTTTGGAGGAATCAGTTTCCCTCCAATTTACCAGCAAGAGAATCAACCTTTAGCCCTTTGAGTTACGTGTGAATCATGCAGCATTTTCTAGTGCCATAAAAATCGTCATTAGTTAGCCAGAATACAGTCATGTAAAGCAAACAATACACAGGATACAAAAAAGAAAATATATATATATCATCTTCTTCTCTTCCACTAAAGGTTGATTGATAATAATTAGGGGTTACAGGCACATTTATATATATATATATTTTTTTTCTTTTCTTTTGTACTTTCGTTTTGTGTCCCTTTTTTTTTATACTTTGGACGATTGTTTTGTGTATTTGTATTTTTTGTACTTTTGTTCTGTCCTTTTTGTATTTTTGGTACTTTTGTTCTGTCCTTTTTGCATTTTTTACACTTTTGTTCTGTTTTTTTTTGTATTCTTAGTACTTTTGTTCTGGCCCTTTTGTATTTTTTGTACTTTT
>JAWQEG010005245.1:7500-12500 GCA_033782935.1 Petrolisthes cinctipes
CCCTTCCTCTCTTGTCTTGTTGTAGTAAACCTGCTCAGGACTCGAACCCGGCATACGCTGATAACACGAATTCCATCCACTGCGAATTCCCGGGAACCCACCCCGATTTCCACCCGACTTCATCCCGATTTCCACCCGACTTCAACCCGATTTTAACCTGACATCAACCCGATTTCCACCCGACTTCAACCCGATTTTAACCTGACATCAACAACCTGATTTCCACCCGTCTCTAACCTGAATTTAACCTGCCTTCCACCCGACTTCCACCCGATTTCTACCCGACTTCAACCCAATATTCACCCGACTTACACCCGACTTTAACTTGACTTTAGCCCAATTTCCACCCGACTTTAACCCGATTTCCACCCAATTTCCTCCCGACTTGCGCATCAACATTACAATGACATGTAAAATAATATTGACGGGGGTATCGTCATCACACTACCACCGATTTCCTCCGTTCTACGTCTTTCATCCTTTAATAGCGGGTCAAATTTTCATCAGTGTGCAATACTTAAAAGATATATATCCTCCAATTCAGGGCTTCAACACACTATTATAGCACCATTGTTCCTTCGTTCTCCATCCTCATCCTCGGGTCAAAAATTCACCTCTTGTATAAGCAGATACTCTCTATAAACACTCTCAGCAACAGGATGAATGACGGAGGAAACTTAGATTATTACCCAGAGAACGAAGGAAAAAATGTACCAAATAGTGTGACACCAGCTCTGGGCCATACATACATAGTGGAGGAGAGTGAAATAAAGTAGTGTGATGATTCCTTTCCTCTCAATCCGAATGCACAGTGGATGGCTGAAGGTGTTTACGGTGGAGGTAACCCAGGGAATAACAATGGCCCTATCAACCTTCCATTATTAGTAGTAGGAGACGATGGCCCTGCTAGCTTGTCTGGTGGTACTGAGGGTCGCACGTATATATACATCTATAGGAAGTTGGTAAATCTGCATGGAGCAACTGATTCCTCCAAACTATTCCAAGCAACAGACTACCATTATTATTATTATTATTATTGTTCATCTGGTCCTGTTTGCTGGCATACTATGGAGGAATCAAGGTGCTCCAATGTGCAAAAAAGTATACTATCCCCTTAAGAATGTGGGTGTATATTGTTAGTTAATTAAGGTGCAGGTCATCTTTTGTCGTGTGGGGGGAATTCTGAAAGCTTACGGGTTTCTTCAACATACGCCATGAACCAGACGAGTGGCTTTGGTATTCGAGTGGAGGATCTGTTTTCGCAGTTATTATAGTTTGCATTAATATTTATCGGCCCTCCATTTCGCCGACAACAGACGACCGACAGACCGACCGACCCCCTTAACAAAATTAATTATATATAGCTGACAATACTCGCAAAAATAGTTAATAATTATACAGTATATAATCATTAATACACACGAATATGGTCAAAATATTACTGATGATGTACAAATGCGGACACCTGAAACAGACACACTTCAAACCGGGGCCCCTCATTATCAAACAACAACAACAACCACAACAACATCATCTCATCCAAACCTGTGTTCAATGAGGGATCCCGTTTCAGGTGCATGTGTCTGTTTCATATGTTTACAGCTGGACGTTTGTTTGCTGGGCGTATCTGTGCCGGACCTAACCCAGTCTATAACTCGTATAAAAATTAAAACTACTTACATTTTGCGTTCCCTCACTTTTATCATTGTAGATTTAGTCATTGGTGAAGTAGTTTGTTTCTTTTTATTATAATTATACTCTAGCTAACACCGACCTTCAGACCGCAAATATAAACACGAGTATCAACACTAACATAAACACAAACACAAACATCAACACTAACATAAACACGAACACAAACATCAACACAACACACACACATACATAAACACAAACACAAACATAAACACAACACACACACATACATAAACACAAACACAAACATAAACATAAACACAAACACAAACACAAGCACAACATAAACACAACACACACACACACATAAACACAAACACAAACATAAACACAACACACACACATACATAAACACAAACACAAACATAAACATAAACACAAACACAAGCACAACATAAACACAAACATAAACACTGTGATACAACAGCTCATATATATTTACCGTCGATTTTGTCTATAAACCTGGATAATAAAAATAACAAACAGAAGGTCTCGTTTTAAATCATTACTCACGATATTGTTGTTGTTTTATTTTCACCATACCGTATAAATCACCTAGGCTAGCCATCACACACACACACACACACACACACACACACACACACACACACACACACATGTACAGAAATATAGTTTTCCAAATAGAGTAATACACGAATGAAATAAATTACCAGAAGAAGTAGTGTGTGTCAAAAACATACATAACTTTAAAGAAAAATTTGATAATTGTGGTTTAAAATACGGGACATTACGAGCTTGACTCAATCCTGTAAAGATAGGTAAGTACAAATAGGTAAGGTAAGTACACACACACACACACACACACACACACACACACACACACACAGAAAAGGCTATCGATAGAACTTTTGACCGCATCTGTGTCGAGTTTTAGAACGAACTGAGCATCGACCTTCAGTGTAACACCTGCATATCATGTGTGAAGTTGTTGCTTATCTATGTCGTTATTATTATCAACTCATTTTATCACATTTATGTCATTTAGCCGATAACTATATTAATTATTATGTTATATACTGGATGCAAATGTTACAATTTGCGTAACTAAGTAATTATAAATAGAATATACGTTGTGTGTGATGTTAACGTAAATAATTACACTATACTTCATTAAGGGTCGTAGAACCTCTTTTGGATCAATTGAAAGGCTCCTGATTACTCCAAACTAACCCAGGAAACAAATTAATCACCTCAATGTTACCAATAGGGGATCTGTTTCGCGACATGGTTAGGAGGATTCATCAGCCCTTCAATTTACCAAAAAACACAAAATCTCCCCTAAATTACTCTCATGGTACAATTGCCAGCACTTATAACAGGTACAGGAGAAGGGGACTGACAACGCTGCCTGTATCAGTTATAAGTGCTGGCAACTGTACATACACTCAGCCGTATCCGAACGAGGAATTGCCGAGAACGGGAATCTCACGTGTTATCAAAGCCCCAAGCTCGAACCCTCATAATTTTTTTTCCATTCAATCTATCAATGTATATAAAAAAAAACATATCTATTTCTTATATTCATTAACCCACTATGCCATCCATCTCTGTCATCCATTCACTCATTCTTCTCTTAAGTAATTCACCCATTCATTTATTCTTTTACTCATTCATTCACTTATTGACTATAATATCCATCTGTCATCCATTCACTCACTCACCCGCTCATTCACCCGCTCACTCACTCATTCACTCACTCACTCACTCATTTACCCACTGCGCCATCCATTTGTGTCAACCTGTCTGTCATCCACTCACTCACTCACTGACTCATCCGTCCCCTTGTTCATCCATCTCATTCATAAATAATTCACACCGTCCTCATCACTCATTCACCCGTCATCCGTATATATGGTAACTTGACCCCGCATCACACCCCTTTCTCCCGCATTTTAACTCCCGCATTATTATCAACTCCCGTATTTTAATTCCCGCATATCAACTCGCACATTTTAATTCCCGCGCATGAAACTTTCGCATTTCAGCTTCACGCATTTCAAAGTCTCGCCCATGACTCATAACTTACGCATTTCAAACTCCCGCATTTTTAATCCCATATTTCAACTCCCGCATTTTAACTCACTTTACTTTAAACTCCCGCAATTTAGCTCTCGGCATTTTAAACACCTGCATATCATCCACCGACTATCCAGCATTCACCCATGTCACGCCCATAGGTCCATCTCTCACCCATACACCTTCCATCACCCATCCCTCACCCACATCAGCACACACACACAGAACCCTCATGCACACACACACACACACACAGAACCCTCATGCACACACACACACCCACACACACACACACACACATACATACACACACACAAAACCCTCATGCACACACACACACACAGAACCCTCATGCACACACACACACACACACACATACACATACACATACACACACACACACACACACACACACACACACACACACACACACACACACACACACACACACACACAGTACCCTCATGCACACACACACACACACACACACACACACACACACACACACACACACACAGCCAGGTTTTCCATGACACTATCTATACATCAAACCACCAGCCATTTCCTCCGTCACCCGTCCTTCAACCTTCCTGACAGCATTGAGAAGAAGTAGAAGATAATATGGTTTAAAGACAGACAACAAGCACACCAAGGAAATACAAGCAATATATTAATTTCTTTGACGAAGGAAAATTGATTGTGTGTGTGTGTGTGTGCATGAGGGTTCTGTGTGTGTGTGTGTGTGTGTGTGTGTGTGTGTGTGTGTGTGTGTGTGTGTGTGTGTTGTGTGTGTGTGTGTGTGTGTGTGTGTGTGTGTGTGTATGTTGCTTCAAATAACTTGGAGGAAACAAAGTGCTCAAATGTATGTATGTATGTATGTATGTACGAAAAGCGTAATGGAGGATTCAAAGTGCTCAAATGTATGTATGTACCAAAAACGTATTTCCCCCTAAAATACAGATAAATATATATAAAACATAACAAATAATATTTTCCTATGCAATACGTTTTATATTTATATAGTTATAGTTTTTATTTATATTATTATTATTATTATTATTATTATTATTATTATTATTATTATTATTACTGAGTACCGACTCTTATCTCATGCATTTATTTATATTATTATTATTATTATTATTATTATTATTATTATTATTATTATTATTTATATTACTAACTACCGACTCTCTTATCTCATGCATTTATTAGTTCTCTCGTTAAATGTAATGTGGGCCACAACATTATTCACCTGGGATTATAAT
>JAWQEG010005245.1:15000-30000 GCA_033782935.1 Petrolisthes cinctipes
CTCAATGGTACTAATAGGGGATCCGTTTCGTGGCATAGTTTGGAAGAATCAGTAGCCTACCAATTTACCCCATAATCTAACTCTTGACGAATAAAAAAGATAGATAAATGGATAGATGGATGGATGGATGGATGGTGGTGGTATAGCTGTGAGTTCATTAAAGCGAGTATAGAATCATGTTGACAATGCGTTTAGAAATATTAACGAGAGACGAGACGATATATAGATGCATTGTGCGTATGTCTCGTAGTAGCGGGTTTATTACGAGTGATACCAGATAAATAATTAATAATACAACGAGCAATGAATCGGTGAAAGGTACAGTCGGTGGCAAAAGTCCTGTCGCCTCACTTGCTTCACCGAGGCACGCGATGTTCATAGACTCGAGATTATTAGGTGTAGAAAACGTGCGTATTTCTCGAGTCCATGAACACTGCATGTCTCGGTGAAGCAAGTGAGGCGATAGGACTTCTGCCGCCGACTGTACACTCGCAATCCAAAATTTGTATCCAGGTCATGTTGAAGTTTCGAATCATTTGACATACTAGTGAACCAATTACACGCTTATCCTGTTTTATATTTACTTGAGTTCGCTTAATACTCGTTCAGGCTATTCGAAGCAAGCCTGGATACATACTTTGGATTGCGAGTGTACAGTTCGGACATTATAAAACAGACACACTTCAAACGGGCCTCATATCAAGCACACACGTAGGTATCGGACGCGTCGCCTCTACACACACACAACGTTTCATCCTACCCTATGGTCAATGCTGGGCCCCATTTCAGATGTGTTTGGTTCATATGTCGGCAACTGTACATGGTTGTTGTTGTTGTTGTTGTTGTTGTTGTTGTTGTTGTAGGAGATTCAGAGCGACGCAAGTTAGTTACACGTAGCATCAACACATCAGAGACTAATGGGATATTTTTATACTTACCATCGCTCCTCCAAGTAACTGTAGGTAGGTAGGTATGTAGGTATATAGTATTATGTACACACGGCGCAGTAAACACCCCCACACCACACGTACACACACACACACACACACACACACACAAGGGCACGACAGTCACAGACGAACACAGTAGTACATAGGATCCACTGAAGACCGGACACTGTTTATATAATACAACTGTGGTGTAGGAGTGAGACAAGCAAACACTCGGCCAGCATCTAGATGGGTAGGTAAGCAGGCAGCAGTGTGTGTATGTAGGCAGAAGCACCACCACCACCACAAAGGCTGAAGCAAAGGGGGGCGGGGAGGGGAGAAGAAGGGGTGGACATTGAAGGGGGGTAGTAGGGGTGGTGGTAGGGGTGCCTGCGCGGTCACTACTTGTACTGACCAGCGGCGACGCACTCCCTTGCTGTCCGGTCAGTTTAGGGGGGCCATGGGGGCAGGGGGGGCATGCAGGGTGGTGGTGGTGGACAGTTTTGGGGGGCAGGGGCCAAGCAGGGTGGTGGTGGTGGTGGTGGAGAGGAAGGGGTGTGTGACAGACAGACAGACAGGCAGGCAGGGGGAGGAGCAGGAGGAGGAGAAAGGGAGCAAGGCAAGCAAGGGGTAGTAGAAAGGGAGGGAATCAGAAGGAGGGGAAAGAGCCTGGAGGGAAGAAGAACACGAGGGAGGTGCACGGGTGGGAAAAGGAAGGGAAGGAAAGGGAAAGGCAGAGGAAGGGGAAGGGTAGGGGGATGGAAGAGAGGGACAGGAGGGATGCAACACCAGGGGAAGAGTCAGGTAACATGGGAGAGAGAGAGAGAGAGAGAGAGAGAGAGAGAGAGAGAGAGTGGACAGTAAAGCTACAGTGGGTGTGGTGTGTGACAAATCGAGACTCAGTGTGATGCACCAATTGTATACTTTACATATACAGTCCTGCTGGCTCTCTCCCTCTGGCTGGATGGTTGGCTGGCTGGCTCTCCTTCCTTCCCATCCTACCATCCTTCTTACCTACCATTCTTCCTTCATTCCTTCCTACCTACCATTCTTCCTTCATTCCTTCCTACCTACCATTCTTCCTTCCTTCCTACCTACCTACCTACCTACCTACCTACCTACCTTCCTTCCTTCCTTCCCATCCTATACCATTCTTTACCTACCTACCTTCCTTCATTCCTTCCTACCTACCATTCTTCCTACCTTCCTTCCTTCCTTTCCATCCTACCATTCTTTATCTACCTACCTTCCTTCCTTCCTACCTACCATTCTTCCTTCCATCCTTCCTTCCCATCCTACCATTCTTCCTCCACTTCTTTCTTTCCATCCTACTACATTTTACTTAATATAACATCCTGCACTCACTGCCTCATTACTCATTACTCCTCACTCATTCAGTCTTGCCTTCTTCCTCACCACTCCGAGTCTCATAACACACACACACACATACATACACACACACACACACACACACACACACACACACACACGAATCAACAACCACCTGTCCTGTCACCACTAAATGCAGTTCAACCACCTGTCACCACTACTACCATTAATATTACCACCACTACCACCACTACCATCGCATCACCACCACCACCACCACTACTACCATTAATATTACCACCACTACCACCACTACCATCGCATCACCACCACCACCACCTGTCACCACTACTACCATTATTATTACAACCACTACCACCACCACTATCACCGCATAACTACTACTACTATTACTACCATCGCATCACTACCACCACCACCACTACCACTATCACCGCATAACTACTACTACTACTACTACCACCACATCACTACCACTACTACTACCACTGCATCAATACCAACACTACTGTCACCGCATAACTACTACTACTGCTACCACTACAATTACCATCGCACCACCATCACCACTACTACTACTACTACTACCGCATCGCTACCACTACTACTACCACCATCGCTTCATCACTACCGCTACTATCACCGCATAACTACTACTACTACTACTACCACCACCGCAAAACTACTACTACTACTACTATTACTACTACCACCACTACCACTACCACCACCGAAGCACCACTACCACCGCTACGGCCACGAAATCATCACCCTCACCACAACCACCTCATCATCACCACTACGTACAGCTAAGTATCATCACAATCCACATCACCGGCCTTCATCACACATCATTATCATCACCATTTTGATTAATACCCGCTACTCATCACTTTCATCACCAGTGCTATCATCACCACAATAAGTCGCTGTGTTTCATTACCACTCTATAGGTCATCACACTCATCACACACACACACATCTAGCAAAGCATATTCCTCTCTCTCTCTCTCTCTCTCTCTCTCTCTCTCTCTCTCTCTCTCTCTCTCTCTCTATTCATCACTATTATTTTTATGCTAGACTACATCATTTCATCATCTCACCACCACCACCACCACCACAGTCATCGTTTCTGTGCATCATCACCTTCATCATCACTTTCTCTACTTCATTATAATCTTCACCTGGATTCATCACTTTCACCACTACCCCTATTCACCACAAAATTCTGCTATACAATAATAATGATACTACTATTACAACTACTACTACTACTACTACTACTAATAATAATAATAATATTCACTATTCACTGTCATCGCTAATTTCACCATCATTTTCACACCTGCTTCACTGCTTCCGTCGTCATCACCATCGCACATCATCACTCACTATCATCGCCACTTCGCTACTATCATCATCATCATCATTATTATTATTTTCATCATCATTATTACAACCACTACAGGGACACTATTTATCATTATTATTATTGTTATTATTATTATTATCAGTATTATTATTTTTGTTATTATTATTATTATTATTATTATTATTATTACAACCAACACAATAATTTTTCACCATCGACATCACAATAATCTTCATCACATTTTTATCACCATCACCGGCGGCATAACTATTATATTCTAAGTTCACTATATGACCACCATCATCACCACCACCACCACCACCTAAATATTTATCACCATCACCACCATCACCACCACCACCACCACCACCACCACCACCACCACCACCACCACCACCATCACTACCATTACCACCTCTTCTTCCAATTATAATAGGAAAAAAAATATCACCCTCATCACTATTTTATCACCACCAACACCACCACCACCACCACTTATGTCATCACTACCACCACATCATTCACCATCACCACACTTTCATTATTTCACTTTCATTGCCACTTTTACAATAATCAATTTAATCATCATTACGGTAAGACACGAGAAAAGAAATAATTCACTCTAATAAATCCTAATAAATCATATTACATAAAAATTAAAATATTATAGAAAAAAATAACAAAAACATATTCTTAATTATAACTATATGTTCATTATTTACTTATATCGTATTTCCTCTTATTTCAGAATATTATTTTGTATCGACCTGAACTGCACACTCAAGGTAAGAAAAGAGAGAGAAAAAATTATATATAAAATAATTCTCCTTTTCAATTTATTACTCGTTTTATACTATTTAGTTAAGGTGGTATATAATTCTTTTTTTGGTACATTGGAGTGCCTTGATTCCTCCAAAGTATATATGCCAGGAAACAAACAAGACCAGATGAACAAAAATAATGGTGGTGTTCTGTTGTTTGGTGGAATAGTTTGGAGGATTCAGTTGCTCCAGATTTACCAACACCAAATTAATTTCCACCCTCAAAAATAATATATAATTATAATGTCCCTATTCACTTCATCATTCTCTTTCATAAAACTCTAATCTTTTGTTATTATATTTCATTGGCCTTTCTTATTGTTTTCATTTCTTCCATCCCATCGCTTGTATCATTCCTTCTCTGTTTTATATATTTTCGTGTTTGTTTGTTTTTCCACATTTCTCGTCCCATCTTATTCAACCTCTTTCTCCTCTCTCATACATATACGGTACCTCTCACTCACTCACACACACACACACACACCTTAGCAATTAAAGCATATCCCTCTCTCTCTCTCTCTCACACACACACACATACACACACACATCTAGCAAAGCATATTCCTCTCTCTCTCTCTCTCTCTCTCTCTCTCTCTCTCTCTCTCTCTCTCTCTCTCTCTCTCTCTCTCTCTCTCTCCGTATGGGTGACACAGGGTGAGTGATTGGGGTAATTAGCGTACATTTACCGCCAGCCGGAGACAGAGCGCCACAGGTATACGCACAAGGCTAATTAACCTACACACACACACACACACACACACACACACACACACACACACACACACACACACACCTGAGCGGGCCACGGAGAGAGAGAGAGAGAGAGAGAGAGAGAGAGAGAGAGAGAGAGAGAGAGAGAGAGAGAGAGAGAGAGAGAAATATACTTTGCTAAGGAGAGAGAGAGAGAGAGAGAGAGAGAGAGAGAGAGAGAGAGAGAGAGAGGGAAGGAAGGAGGGAGGAATATGCTTACCTAGAGAGAGAGAGAGAGAGAGAGAGAGAGAGAGAGAGAGAGAGAGAGAGCCAGCCCATAATAGTTACCTTTTCATTATTAACTTTTTTTTCCTTTCCGTGATGAGTGTTATTATTTCCTTTATCCGTGACTACATTTTTTTTATTGTTATTATTGATGGATATTGGTATTTCCTGTTATTTAATGTTATTATTTTGGGGGGCAGTTTTCTATCATGGTTTAAATTTCTAGTGTCAGTATTTGTGTTCTATAACTGAATTTATTATGTTTTTTGGTGCCGTTGTAAATTTTTCAGCAATATTTCGGTTGCTGATATTTTTTAAAAGTGTCATGGCCTGTTTTATGTTATTTTATATTTGGACTAACTCGTGACGATTTTTATATGCCAGATCACTACGTAAAAAAATTCTGGAGCAATTGATTCCTCCAAACTATTCCAAGCAACAGATCAATCACACAAAACCATTATATATTTTTGTTTCATCGGGTCCTGTTTCCTGCACGGCATACATAATTATACTTAGGAGGAATCAAGGCGATCTAATGTACAGTCGGCCTCAGGAATTCGTATACACCACCACTGTGACATCAAAGGTTCGTAACGACTATATAGAAAATTTAGCACATGAATTTCCTAACACCAAAAAAACACATAAATCTTTCGCCTTTTTTTTTGTTTTTTTTAACTTTTCTAGTAATGTTATTTAGCCAATACTTGAATCAGTCAGTCAGTCAGCAGAACAATATCCCTATGATATATTTTATGCAGATTAAATCCCACTTTTAACCAGTGCTGTCTGGGTAAGAATTCCTGAGGCCGACTGTACCAAAAGTATACTCCATCTCCTTAAAAGGCAATAACAAACATTATAATTATATTCTCATAATCTTTATTCGCTTTCAATTCCCTCGTATTTAAGTATGTTATTATTGGTTCACTGCTACTTAATATTCTCACTAAGTCCATGACGTTATTGTTGTCCTAACTCATTATATCGACTAACTAATGACACTGAGATCTAAAACACATCATAATTCATCAATATACTTCTATCAGTATTACCCTTTAACCAAATTCACGAAAAACTCTATGAAGACAATGACTCAATTAAGACATTTTCCCATACTCATTTCCTAACCAAACCAAATAATCAAACAATATTATTTTCACATTGGGAAGGAAGCTATATTTATACACCCAGAGTAATCCAAACAATGCCTTGCCTATTAAAACATTAGTAATATATATTATAGAAGGGACTATAGACACGAGATATTTCCTAAGTAATGACGCCTTTTGTAATATGATGGACATTCTTATAAATTTTGGTGTATATTATTTTATGTTATGTTATGCCATCATTTTAACACATACACTCAGTCACGGCTGGTTGGTTGGTTGGTTGATTGATTGGTTTTAGGTAAGATTATTCCTTCCTTCTCTTTATGAACACTATTCACTTCTTTCAAGTTTCATGTTCGACTGTATATCTTACATCATTATGGAATCTGTACTTAGTTCGCCTCTAACTTAATGATAATAATAATAATAGAACGTAGATGATAACGGGTTGTATCAGTCCGTGGAATACCATTATACATACATACATACATACATACATACAGTAGAAACGAGCCTAAAAAAATATTATGATTATAGGACTTGACTCTTCCTCACCACATCTCTATATTTTTCATCGGTTTTTGTGTTGTTTACTGAGATGCGAATCGAGGTCTGACGAACTATGAGCGGCGCGAGCGATTTCTTATCTATACCGTAGTTGTATGTAATTTTATATATCTTTAAGACCAAGCATGTATTAAATATTATTATCACGTTTCATTTTATGCGCGTGTAACAGATTTAAATTGCAAAGATTAAATAGTTCATGGACGTGGAATTATATTTACAATTATTTTCTCAAAGTTTTATTTTCTCTCATGCATGCACTGTATTTATTTATTCTATATATATTTTTTTGACATACTGAAAACTGTGAGTGAAATGCATGCGTACAAATTTTTAATGAGTGTTGCAATTGAAAACATGGAAAATTTATTGTTATTATTATTATTATTATTATTATTATTATTCCTTCATTTCAGACAAGGACACATTACTTTATAACTATGAAAATAATTGAGGGACAAATTGTATACGCGCATTGAAAGTAAACACGACACGAATAATATAATATAATATAAATGTTGACATAGAAAGATAAGAAAGAACAAGATAACACTTTTTACAACCCGTGATGGTATTGGTTTGCATTCATTATCACTCTCACTCACTCACTCACTCACTCACTCACTTTCACTCACTCACACACTCTCTCACTTACTTATTACTCACTCTCTCTCTCTCTCTCACTCGCTACACTCAATTTTTCTCACTCTCACTCTCTCCCACGCTCTCTCACTTACTCACTCTCTCTCTCTCACTCACTCACTCACTCAGACTCGCCACTCAGGATTCGGGAACCTGAACAATTTACACTGACGTAATTATATGCCTTTACCTACAGTGGTGAAACCGATGACTGGTATTGAAAGGTTTATTAATACGGACTGATATGTGACAAACCCGATCGCGATGTTGTACACTATAGATAATTTCACGGTCGGTACGTCAAACCCGATAGCGGTGGTACTCTATAAGATACTAAACGTCACTGAATAGAACCGATCGCAATACAATACTACAGAATACAGCACACCCGATCGCAATACAATACTACAGAATACACCAGACCCGATCGCAATACAATACTACTACAGAATACAGCAGACCCGATCGCAATACAATACTACAGAATACAGCACACCCGATCGCAATGTCTTATAATGCAGAATACAGCAGACCCGATCGCAATACAATACTACAGAATACAGCACACCCGATCGCAATGTCTTATAATACAGAATACAGCAGACCCGATCGCAATACAATACTACAGAATACAGCAGACCCGATTACTATGCTCAATACAACGCGAAACAACCTCACCGATCCCGATATAATTTATTCTATATAGACAACCCGATGCCACAAACCCGATCACAGCGCTCAGTACAACAACAACAACAACAACAACAACAATAACAACAACAACAACAAACCCCATCTCAATACCTCATATATAATACCTCATAATTATTCAACCTTTAATTTCATAGAGTTAAGGTACCTATACACAGTGTTGATGGTAAATGTGGAGTATAAGTGATTCATCCACCAAATTTTTCCAAGCAACAACAACTACAGTTTAGACACCAATATATTTGTTTAATTCATCTGGTCCTATTTGTATAATTCTTCTTCTACCAAACTATTCCAAGCAACAACAATAGTTAGTTAAGAGTAGATACCAATATGTTTTTTTAATTCATCTAGTTTCGTTTGTTTAATTCTTCTTGTTCCGTTTGTATAATTCTTCTTCTACCAAACTATATTCCATCCAAGCAACAATAGCTACAGTTAATTAAGACACCAATATGTTTGTTAATTCATCTGGTTCCGTTTGTTTACTTCCTGCTTGGCATAATAATATATAATACTTGGGAGGTGTCAGGTCCGTCTATAGCTAGTAATGTACCCAAAGTATTCTTCCATACATGTCCCCCTGAAAATTATAATGATCAAACCCGAACGATTACTTGGGAATAAATACTATATACGTTGCCTTAAATATAATTATACAGCAGGTTCCCATGTATAGGTGATATAAGATAAACATTCACCTTCACAGTAATTAGTTCCTTCTTATGTGTGTGTGTGTGTGTGTGTGTGTGTGTGTCACCAAGCACGGGACTCAAATGACTAAAGCACGGAAAATAAGTACCGGTATAGTTGACGCCACCTGTGCGTTGAGCTAATTTTAAGATGTCATTGTATATATATATAGATGATATTACTTATAGTCACTACATCACTATACCTAACATCACACATATATTTATTTATTTATATATTTTACTCTGGCTAACACAAAGCGATTCTACGCATTATCGAAACATTCTTAATAACCGAATAGTTTTTTTTTATTTATTTTTTATTTAATATCACTGTTTAGATTCCAATTGCTATGAATATGCCCCGCTAATCATTTTTGTTTTTATCTATTTCTGTTTACATTTGCCTGAAGATAACGCCAGAGACTTTTACTCCATGTGGAAAACACCGACATGGACTTATCAGGATAAATTACTGGACACTGGTCACTATATTAATTGATCAGCGACTATACAAATTTACTCTCTTGTACCAGGGAAGATTTTAAGTGTTCGTCGGTTGTTTTTGTGGCAGGTTGGATCGAGGGTTTAGGTACCTTATAATTATATATACGATGGATGACGATTTTGTTCCGTCTTGAAAAAATGATGTATATATATTATGAACTGTACCTCCATAACGCTATATAATATTCAACGTTTTTCCGTCACTATTTTTTTCAGTCCATCAGGAATCGGGGGTTTGGGTATCTATGAGCGACTTTAATTAACACGTCTTTAAAAAAAATACTCTGGTGAGGACAATAATAGAAGCTTAATTAATTGACTGGCACTAGCTCACCCCTGCAACCTCTCACCTCCTTCCGTCCCCTACCCCTTCCCCTATACCCTATCCCATCCTCTTTGCCTGCCGTCCTGACTTCGCTGCCTCTCTATCCATACATACATACATACATACATACACGATCTGACATCATGACATCACATTGAGAGATATCCTTACGTTAACAACATTGAGACTGAAACATTGGTGAGGTTGATATGGATATGGTGGGAAAACGGACCCCATGTATATTATTCAGGAGTGTCCGTGTGTCGCCCTCACCTGACCCCTGACCTCCTCCCTCACCATCTTCCTTCCCACTGGACACTCTGCCCTTCCCCCTGATACTCCTACAGTATAATTAGTACAGTAAGTAACCGTGAAGGGCGTGACTGTGAGTGACTTTGACTGGAGTTAGGTTAATGTTTTAGTGAGTGTAGTTTGATACAAGTAAAGGGAAGCGCTTCTTGGTTGTAACTGTATATTGGACGGGTGTTTAGGGTGGCGTTCCCCAGGGGTTGGATGTGTTGGTGTTTAAACATTTATACATGAGTGTGTGAGACAGTGACGGGAGGCGGCAGGTGGTGCGGGCCGCCCTCTCACACCACCACACCGCCGCCGCCACCGCCGCCGCCGCCGTCATCGATCCAGGAGAGGAGTTCGGCAATATCTCCGCGAGCGAGTGTTGATGGCGATGCTAATTGGGAGTCTGAGAGGTCCTTTTGCCCCTGCCAGCGCCTCGGTGCCAATCTGGCATCGGTCTCGACTCAAGGGGGCGGGGAAAAATATGAATTATTGATTCATATTAGCGACATGCGCACCACAAAGCATATAAAAAGACGGCATTTTTACGGTGGGTCTCAGAGCGACACAGGGCCTTGAGGGGTGGTGAGAGGTCTGCCAGCCCCTTGAGGCCTCGAGGCGACCCTCAGGTGATCCTTGAGCTTACCTGGGAGGCCGCCGTGGGGTAGGTGTAGCCGAACTGGGTGTAGGCCGACATGGTGAGGAGTGTAGGCTGCAGGCCGAGGTGATTACAGTCCACTGGCGCGAGAAGGCCTGGTCTATGGCACCTCAGTGATGTGTACCTCGCTAAGTGTTGCTCACACTAATTACACATGCCATCGACACTGGCCACCGGGCGGTCACTGGCCAACACAGTAGACACAACTGGTCACTGGGGTCCGACATACACAAGACTAACAACACACAACACGTCCTCCACTAACTCCATACAAGCCAGCCAATGGGGCGGGGCCTCACACGTGTAGGCGGAGCGTCGCACGCCACCACGCACCCCATTGGCTGTCATGTCGGCATCATCTCTCTCTTTTAACAAATCTTTTCGGTGATTGGTTGGTGTCCACCCCGGGCGCCTCCTATTGGTTACGCCTCGCTGGCACCTTGGGATGGGACAGAGAATGAGTGGAACATTTCGTAGGACTGTCTGCCTAATATTTTCGACATGTGTTTAGCAAACAGAAATACACAAGTTCACTGATTTTTCATGAATGCCTTACTCTGTATATGACGTATTATAAATTTACAACAAGCTGCAGGGGTCCTTGATGAAGAGGTGGGTAAGGCCAATAAAAGGCGTCCTCAGGCCTCCATACTAGTCTCAGGTGACGGGGCCGCCAGCAGCATCAACCTCACATAATGATCTCCAGGGGGATTTCTTTTTTATTTCCCCCCGCGGACTGACCGACACTTCGTCTATGTAGGAGGGAAACATTTCCATAGATTTTTTTTGCCCACCTTTACTCTTTCCCTGCATACTAGATGAAGTGGAGTGGTGTGTGTGTGTGTATATGTGTGTGTGTGTGTGTGTGTGTGGCGTGAGAGTAGAGAGAGGAAAGGAGTGGAGTGTAGTGAGTGCCATGTTAGGCGACACCACCACCACCAGGTAAACATCGTCACCAACACCAGTAGACATGAGGTGACCTTTGTTTAACACACCACTCTCACCGCGTTTAACAATGGAACTCGACTCTGATTTCCCCCCTTTTTTCAGCAGGTCCACCCCCACCCCAACCCCCACCCCCACTACTACCAACGCCTCCCCACCGCTGGTCCCCTGGGTTGTAGTTTGGGGGAATAACAAGGGTCTGGGGGGGTGGTGGGGTTGGGGGGGTAGAGGTGGTGTTGTAGTAGAGTAATACCGTAAGTTCTCCTTCAGTCCCGCCGCCGTCATCGTCTTGGTCGTAATCATCATCAACTCACCACCAATACACTCATCACAAGTCCACTTTGAAATACAGTAATGACGAAGAACATTATAAACTCATATCATTAGTCACCGAACCACTTCGAAGTATAATAATGACCAGGAACATTATAAAAACATGTGTACCTGTAATTTGGTAAAACATGATGATCACCAGGAGACATATCGACCAAACCAAGTAATTCTAATCATAGAGTGTTAATGAAATAAACACGATGCTAAACCTCATCTAACCCAGACCTAACTAACCCTCTATATTATATTTATAACCTTGTTAGTTATGGTTGGCGTGGGATATAAATATAATTATGCATTCACCATCGCTGCGTCCTTAAGGGGAGATTATTTTGTTGGTAAATTAGAGGGCTACTGATTCCTCCTAACTATACCAGAAAACAGACGCCCTCAGTGGTACTAAATAGGGGATCTGTGTCATGGTACAGTTTGGTGAAATCAGAGACCTTCGAATTCACCAATGAAAGAATCTCCCCTTAAGGACGTCTGTATGTCTGTTTATGATTCCGACAATTAAGACAGAGAGAATACAGAGAATGGTAAGTCATTCCGTATTTAAAGCTGAGAATATATATATATATACACCGAATACATTATGACAGAAGGAATACAGAGAATAGTAAGTCTTTCCGTATTTTGAACTGAGAAAATAAACCATGAATAAACACCACACACCTAATACCATCACTGTTATTTATTCACCTTTGATAAATGAAAATAAATATATAAATAAATAAATTAGGATCCCCACCCTATTTATACTTCATCTTTTCTCGTCTGCCCAAACGTGTACACTTGACAGCATAAATTTGCTACACTCTTGCATGCATAATAATGTGAGTGAGTTTTGCTTACGTGTGTTGTTATTCTGTGACGGTCTCTACTCAGCCAACTTAAGCATATGTAATGGCGTGTAATATTTCTGTTCAAACATCCTAAGTAATTGCCTGCATGTCAATTATATATCATTTTGTGGTTAATGTTTTGCACGCAAGCTCAAGAAGGAATCTGTGTTATTACAGACGTATTAACTGCTATAGTGTATCTCCTCCAAACTATATAACAAAACAACGTGTACATAGAGGGAGTCTGTTTCAGGGCACAGATTGGAGGTATTGGTATAGCCTTCATGAAACTTACCCACAACAGATTACTCCATGCACAAAGGGTGAATTATGGTGTGTGTTTGTGGTATAGGAGTGTGTTTAGAGAGTATAGTGTAGATGTGGTATATAGTGTGTTAAGAGTGGTATATATAGTGTGTTTAGAGAGTATAGTGTAGATGTGGTATATAGTGTGTTTAGAGTGGTATATATAGTGTGTTTAGAGAGTATAGTGTAGGTGTGTTATATAGTGTGTTAAGAGTGGTATATATAGTGTGTTTAGAGAGTAGTGTGTAGGTGTGGTATAGTGTGTTAAGAGTGGTATATATAGTGTGTTTAGAGAGTAGTGTAGATGTGGTATAGTGTGTTAAGAGTGGTATATATATAGTGTGTTTAGAGAGTAGTGTAGGTGTGGTATAGTGTGTTAAGAGTGGTATATATAGTCTGTTTAGAGAGTATAGTGTAGATGTGGTATAGTGTGTTAAGGGTGGTATATATAGTGTGTTTAGAGAGTATAGTGTAGGTGTGGTATATAGTGTGTTAAGAGTGGTATATATAGTGTGTTTAGAGAGTAGTGTGTTCAGTGTGTGTTCGTGTTGTGGTGGGAGTGTGCAGGTGTGATGGCGTGTTCAGAGTGGTATAGTGTATTATTAAATAGGTGTGTTGAATATGTCAGTGGTTCGTGTGTGTGTGTGTGTGTGTGTTGTTTGAGATGTTTGTTAAGTGTGTCTATGTGTGTGTGTGTGTGTGTGTGTGTGTGTTTGCAGTGTGAAGTAAGTGTGTGTGTGTGTGTGTGCGTATGTGCAGTGTGTGTTTGTTGTTTGAGATGTGTGTTAATTAAGAGTGTGTGTGTAAATGTGTGCAGCTAGTGTTAAGTACAAGTATGTGTGCAGGTGTGTGTGTGTGTGTGTGTGTGTGTGTTAAATGTGATCTAGTGCAGGTGTGGTGAGTTGCTGAACGCTGTATTTACTAAAGCCACAGATGCGTGCAGGTGTAATGTCGAAACAGGACAGAGATACCAGTAATGATATGCATGAGGCGTGTGAGTGTGTTGTACAGATGTGTAAATTATCAGAACACAGCTGAGGGGGCGGAGTGGAGGAATGGCACACTTGCAGAACGAACAGGTGTGTGTGTGTGTGTGTGTGTGTGTGTGTGTTGAATTATACATCTATATCTTACATTCGTACAAGATATACCAAGTGTTAATTGTACATTTAAACGAACAAACAGTGGAATTTAGAGAACCTTATAATATACACGGCAAAATATTTAAGCGTTTACATTCTTTTCTCACTTTAGTATACAATATAATTATGTGTGTAATTTCTTAACTGAAGTATAGGCTACGGTATATTCTGTATTTCCTTGTGGACGAATAATTTGAACTATAGGGCTACTACTAATTCCTCCAAACTATACACAGAGAAACAAACAGACTACATTGCTATTATTATATATGGTATTACTAGAGAAACAGACTACATTGGTATTACTATATGGTATTATCTATATGGTATTACTAGAGAAACAGACTACATTGTTATTATTATATATGGTATTACTAGAGAAACAGACTACATTGGTATTACTATATGGTATTATCTATATGGTATTACTAGAGAAACAGACTACATTGTTATTATTATATATGGTAT
>JAWQEG010005245.1:35000-45979 GCA_033782935.1 Petrolisthes cinctipes
CACCCTCACCACTCTCTTTCTATCCATCCTTCCTTCCTACTCTCCCTCTGTCTATAATAATTCTTCTCACTCACCCTCCTCTCTCCATCCTTCCGTCACCACTCCCTCTCCACCTTCTCTCTTTCCTTCACTTTCTCTCCATCCCTCCATCCTCCCATCACTCCATCACTCCCTCCATCCGCCCATCACTCCCTCTCTACCTCCATCCTCCCATCACTCCCTCTCTCTCTCTCCATCCTCCCGTCACTCCATCACTCCCTCCATCCTCCCGTCACTCCATCACTCCCTCTCTCTCTCCATCCTCCCATCACTCCCATCACTCCCTCTCTCCCCTCCCTCCATCCTCCCGTCTCTCCCTCTCCACCTTCTCTCTCTTTCCTTCACTTTCTCTCCGTCCCAAACAGCAACAGGGGAATGGAGGTAATTTTAGAACCACTGCCAGATCAAACTCAGAGGTCGCGTTGTTGTTGTTGTGGTTGTTGTTGTTTTTGTTATTGATTTTGTCTTGTCGATTGTTGTTGTTGTGATCGTTGTTGTTTTTTGGTTGTTTTTGTTATTGATTTTGTCTTGTCGATTGTGATAATTGTTGTTGTTGTTGTTGTTTTGTTATTGTTGTTGTGATTGATTTTGTCTTGTCGATTGTTGTTGTTGTGATCATTGTTGTTGTTGTTTTGTTATTGTTGTTGTGATTGATTTTGTCTTGTCGATTGTGGTTGTTGTGGTTGTTGTTATTATTTTGTTTCTGTTAATGTTTTTGTTGTTCTTGTGTTATTGTACTTTTGTTTTTGTTGTTTTTGTTTGCATATATATATATATATATATATATATATATATATATATATATATATATATATATATATATATATATATATATATATATATATATATATACTCGTACAAACACACACGTTGACGCATTTATACACACACACACATAATGTACACACACAAACGTAGACAAGCACATACACATGCATGGTTAAACGCACACATATTGTACACACACAAATATAAACAGATACACACACATTACATACACACACACACACACACTCACACACCTAAACACGCACATATATAGTCTGCCACCTACCTTCGGGTGTTGTTTGGAGTTGTGCATGTGTGTGTGTGTGTGTGTGTGTGTGAGAGAGAGAGAGAGAGAGAGAGTTGGGGGGGGGGTGGCCAGAAGATAGGAGGTGAAGCAGGGGAGGAAGAGGGGGAAGGGAGGGTCTAGGAAAAGTAAGGAGGGGGTTCTTGGAAATGGGAGGTGGGGCTGAGGGAAGGGGGAGCTAGGAGAGGTAAGGGAGGAGGGAGAGGAGGGAAAGTATGTGAGGGGAGGTGAGGGTAGGAGGGAGAGGAGGGGGGGGGTATGTGAGGGGAGGTGAGGGAGGAGGGAGAGGAGAGGGGAGGTTAGGTGAGGGAGGAGGGAGAGGAGAAAGGAGGTTAGGTGAGGGAGGAGGGAGAGGAGAGGGGGTATGGGAGGGGGTAGGAGTTTAGTGGGGGCTGGTACAGGTGAGTAAATGAGTGAGCCCCCAGAGACCCATGGCTCCCCCGCTTCCCCCGCCCTCCTCCTCCTCATTCTCCTCCTCTTCCTCCTCCCTCCTCCTCCTTTTCTTCTTACTTCTCTTATTATTATTCTTTCTCTCCTCCTCCTCCTCCTCCTTCTCTTCTTCTTCTTCTTCCTCGCCTCTTCCTCTTTCTTCACCTTCGTCATAATACTCGTCGTTGTCTTCTATCTCCTTCCCTCTTATTTCTTTTCCTCCTGTTCCTTCTCTACTCTTCACCTCCCTTCTTCTTCAACTCTTTCTCCTCCTATTTCATTATCTCCACCTTTCCCTTCCTCCTTCACCTCTTTCGTTACCACTTCCCCTCCTTCCCTACCTCCTCCTCCTCCTCCAGTCAGCCAGCAGCCATCCCCAGCCGCCAGCCACTTGGGGTCGAAGCCTTAAAGCCGGGTTACCGCAGCCGTCCACAGCCAACACCATCCCTAACTTGCCGGAGACTTGCTCTAAAAAACAAACAAACAAACAAACAAACAAACAGACGAACGAAGAAAATAAATAAATAAAGAAGCAATGACACAACCAAATAAGCAGACAGGCATGCTATAGCAAACATATGCATGCGTAAAAAGAGCACAAAATAAAATATTGAAAGCACGTGAGTATACACACACGCACACACATATTTATATATAATTTCCTAGCTTTTTCAGTAGTCCAGCTGTACGAACCCAACATATAAACCTTATCATTAGAGGCGGAAAAATATACATACATATACATTTATAAAAGCTCTCATAAAACAACCATGGAAATAAAATAAAATAAAAAGGAACAAAATGACTATATATAGCACCACCATTTTAACACTGACAGACACCGAGTACATGTAGTATATATATATATATATATATATTTAGTTCCTTACACTAACTTGTATACGTGTTGGTCTGTTAGGGAGAGATGACACATATTTCCATCGGTGGTGCCTTGAGATTGGATGAACGGCTCCTGGAGGCTGTTCTTATAGCTATATAGTCCTTTAGGGAAGCCTTTGAAAGCGACTTGATACATTGGAAAGAAACTTGAGGGTCGTCGTGTTTAATATTAGACGACTAAGAAAATTCTCGTCGTCGCTCAATTGGTATTAATTTGAGATGCGACCTGAGCGTCAATACGCCTATACTCCTGGATGATGAAGAAATATAATATTTCCTTACTTATGCTTCCCACTTATACACGAAGGGCGTCAATATTCACACGCCAAGTCTTTCCCTGTGATATATATATAATATATATATATATATATATATATATATATATATATATATATATATATATATATATATATGTTTGTGTCTATATGCATTTTGTAAGTCATATAATATAATATATGCTAAAGACTTCAGCCCTTGTGTTTGAAGATTACATACAAGGGATTTTCAATAACTTTATAGTAACCTTCAGTATAACCAGCATTATTATGTGTGTTTCCGATTACTACAACATCACCTCCAATTTAACCTTGGTAATATCCGCTTTGGACTTGTAACAACGCCAGCTTTCCTAACTTAAGGGGGGAAGTTTTGTATTGATAATTCTGGAGCAACTGAATCCTCCAAACTATTCCAAGCAACAGAACACCATTACTTTTGCTCCTCTGGTTCTGTTTCCTAGCATACTTTGGAGGAATCAAGGCACTCCAATGTAACAAAAACGAATTACCACCTTAAATAACCTTCCTATAGACCTTATAAAGCATAATTATAGTAGCATTCAGATGATTTGTTTGTTGTTATTATTTCAACACTACTTTCAGAATAACCTAAATATTATTATATACACATAATTATATATTATTTCTTACAATACCCCTTCGAGTATATCCTTTGAGTGATATCGCTGTACCGCAGTTAAATACCGCTTGATCCTCACAGAGCTCAGTTTATTCTCAATATGATGTGAATAGTCACGTGGGCCTAATCTGACTCTCTCTCTCTCTCTCTCTCTCTCTCTCTCTCTCTCTCTCTCTGTGTGTGTGTGTGTGTGTGTACTGCATATCTATGTATAGTATGTATGTATAGTTATGTGTTTTTGTTTTTGTACAGTGTTGGTAATTCTGGAACACCTGATTCCTCCATGCATATAATTCCAAACAGCAGGCTGCCATTGTTTTCTGTTAATTAATGTGGTTCTGTTTCATGGTATTATTTATATTGAAGGAATCACGGCGCTCTATTCTACCAAAACTATATTATCTCCTTAAAGAGGAATACTTTTTATAGGTAAATTGGAGGGCAACTGAATCCTCCAAACAACGTCACGAAACAGATCATCTATTATATTATACTGTATTAAGGAGTGTGGGAGTAGGGGGACAGGCTTGGGGGGGGGGGGTTTGGGGGGTGCGGGAATAGGGGGACAGGCTTGGGGTGGGTAGAAAGCCTGTCCCCTATTCCTGCACCCCCCTAACCCCCCCAAGCCTGTCCCCCTACTCCCGCACCCTCCCAAAACCCCCCCCTGACCCCCCCAAAAAACCCTGCACCCCCCAAAACCCCCCCATCAAGCCTGTCCTTCTACTTCCGCACCCCCCAAAACCCACCCCCTCGAACCCCCAGAAAACCCCCGCACCCCCCTAAACCCCCCCCTCCCAAGCCTGTCCCCCTATTCCCGCGCCCCCTTAACATTGAGATAATTTATTTTTGTTTCCTGGGATAGTTCGGAGTAATCATTAATTAACACTCCAATTTACTAAGAAGAGGCTCTCCATTAACTCAAACAACAACACACACCTTTATAAACTTTAACATCCTATAAAGAGAAAACTATTATCACTAAAAGAGTAAACACATTGCCAATCCTCACTCACTCACTCAACAACACAAACCTTCCCTGCAAACCTAAGTCGCCTGTCTGTCTGTCTAACTACCCACCTACTTAATTAACCTTCATCAGTACTGTATGATAATATAACCTTGAGTATAAGTAATATGGACAATAATGAACTCCATCTCACTGTCACCACCACCAACTCGCTATTCATCACTAACTCATTTTCACCACCACCATCTCATTATCACCACCAACTCGCTATTCATCACTAATAACTCATTGTCACCACCACCACAACCATCTCATTGTCACCACCAATTCACAATCACCACCAGCTCATTGTCACCATCAACTTACAATCACCACCAACTCACAATCACCACCAACTCACATTCACCACCAACTCACTGTCACCACCAACAACTCACTATCACCACCAACAACTCACTATCACCACCAACAACTCACTATACATCACTAACTCATCATCTCATTCATCACCAACAGAACACACAGTCAGTCAGTCAGTCAATGGGGGCTTGCTGCCTGGTTGTGCTTGTCCTCTCATGCTTTAGACAGACAGCTTGATAAAGTATGATAACGTTGATTTACACCTGTTGGACGCGTCAAGGTCAGTTTTTATTTAATTAAGGAGGTCATTGTGTCGTGGGAAGATGTGGGATGGGATGGCTGTCGATTCCTCCAAACTAGGCCACCAAAAGGACCCACTCATGTATTTGGGCTGTTTTGTATATAGCACACTGTGGAGAAACCGGTATACCCTCCAACTAATATCATCCTCCAAAATAAACATACATATATGATTCGGGACACACACAAACACACGTGGCGTCTTTCATCATCCTGAACTTCATTGACTCAGTTCTCTCGTGTATCACATTTGCATAAACTGATGAAATGACCCAATGTTGTGGTTTATATATATATATATTTTTTTTTTCTATTTAACCTTTGACGTTCTATTGTATTGTTGAACTAACCATTTATCTAGAAGAAGGTTTACTGGCAACCGTGGAAGTTAGTAAGGACTTTTAATTAATCGCTACCTCACATTTCGTTCGGTTCTTGTATCTGCAACAATAAAGGTGATGAAATGTAATACATAAAAGTGGACCCATAACCATACAGTTTCCAAACCCTTATTATCTTAAATGTAGGAGTATCTAACAGTGAATTAGATAGTATAGCATCCCCATGACTATAGAGTTTCAAAACCCTTATAGAAGTAGAACTCTTGTAGAGAATTGAAGTAAATATTTGTAGAATTCACATGATTATAGACTCATAGAGTTTCAAACCTTTAAAGCAAGAGAACATTTATATAATAGAGCAGTAAATACCAGTATCTACATGACAATAGAGTTTCAAAACCCCTTATATCTATAGAAGTAAACCCTTGTATAGAATTACAGTAAATAAACATAATCCATATGACTATACATATAAAGTTTCAAATCCCCTATAACAAGAGAATATTTGTACAGAAATGCGGTAAATAACAGAATGCACATAACTACTATAGAGATTCTGAACCCTCTTCGTGCCCCTTTCTGGCTGCTGCCCCACTGCCAGGCCTCTGAGATGCATGGTGGTGGTGAGTGGGTGGTGGTGTGGCGTGTGGGGGGCGTGGCGTGGCGTGGTGTGGCGTGCGGGGGGCGAGGCTGACAACTTTAATATACCACTTGTCTCTGGTGTTTCTGAGAAGCTGCATGTAATGGCGGACTGACAGTGACCAGTTCTATCCTCCACCCCTCTCTCTCCTATCTCCCCCCTTCCCCCTCCCCCCCTCTCCTATCTCCCCCCCTTCCCTTCTTCCTTCCCTTCCCCCCTCTCCTATCTCCCCCTTCCTTGCTTCCTTCCCCTCCCCCCCCTCTCCTATCTCCCTCCTTCCCCCTCTCCTATCTCCCCCCTTCATTGCTTCCTTCTCCTCCCCTCCACTCCCCTACCCTACCCTACCCTACCAATACACCCACACCCTCCTACTCTATACCCCACCTCACCCCAACCCTCACTATCCCTCCCTCACCTCCATCCTCTCTATCCCTCATCTCACTCCACAACCTCTCCCCTTCCTAGCTCCCGTCCCCTCCTTAACCAATACCCCTATCCCCCCCCCTACCCCCATCCCTCACTTCACCCCTTCCTATTTTCCTTCCCCTCCCCAACCTACACCCTCACCCCCCCCCCCTCACTCCCTATCCCCCACATCACCCCTTTCTTAGCTTCCGTCCCGTCCCCTCTCCCCTCCCTCCTCAATATCCCTCATCATCCCTCCCTCTCCCCCCCCCACTTCACTCCTACCTTGTTGATATCACCTCCCCCCCTCCCCACACCACCCTCCCTTCCATAGCGACTATTCTAGCCCCCTACCCATCCTTCATCCTACTCTATCCTTATCTATCGCCATTAATAACCCCCTCACATCCTCCCCGTGCACTCCTTCTTTCTGACGTGCCCCCCCCCCTCCCCCAGCTAGTCTTCTGTCCCCCCCCCCCTCTATACTTCTCATTTCCTCCATTCCCCTTACATCTTACATTCCCTTCCCCTCCCATCATCTCTTCCAATTATTCTTATTAAATGTTACCTCCTCCTCCTCCTCCTCTTCCTCTTGTTTTCACACTTCTAATCTTCTTTTCTTCGTCTTGTATTCCTTATTCTACTTTCTTACTCTTCTTCATCCTCTCTTGCCCCTTCCTTCCCCTTTTTATCTTCTCTCTCTCTCTCTCTCTCTCTCTCTCTCTCTCTCTCTCTCTCTCTCTCTCTCTCTCTCTCTCTCTCTCTCTCTCTCTCTCTCTCTCTCTCTCTCTCTCCTCCTCTCTCTCTCTCTCTCTCTCTCTCTCTCTCTCTCTCTCTCTCTCCTTCCAGTTTCCCTCTTATTCTCCCTCTTATTCTCCCTCTCTCCCCCTTCTTAATTTACTTCTCTCCTTCCTTCGCACATTAACCCTTCTCTTTCTTCCCAACCCTTCCATTTCCTACTGCACCCTTTCACATCACATAACATAACATAGCATAACATAACATCACATTGCTATCCCTTTTGATGTATTTATGTATGTATGTGTGTATGTATTTATGTATGTATGTATGTATTCTATGACCCTTTTTTAGCCAGTTCCACAAGAAATTACAAGAAAAAAAAAAACCGCCAAAACAAAAAGAAAACCTATACAAGGAAGAGAGGAGAACAAAAATACACAAAAATAAACCAGCCCACCAAATAAAAACTAACAAGGAAAATAATAGAATAAAAATATACAAAAAAAAAAAATAAACAAATATACAAAATAAATAAATAAATAAATAAATAAATAAACAGATGACTAAATAAAGCAAGGTTCGTCTCTGTCAAAATAAAAAAGGAAGAGGAGGGAATCTTTTCTTTTTTATTTATCTCTGTTCCCTTTAGCCTCGGGCCCTCCCTCGCTTCCTGGCCCTATACTCCCTTAGTCACTCTTTTGTATATAGGGTAGTAGTAGTAGTAGTGGTTGTAGTAGTCGTAGTAGTAGTAGTAGTAGTAGTGGTGGTAGCGTTAGAAGTCGTTTAGGAGTATATAGTGGTGGTGGTGGTGGTGGTAGTAGTAGTAGTAGTTGTACTAGTAGTTGTAGTAGTCGTAGTAGTAGTGGTGGTAGCGTTAGAAGTCGTATAGTATATAGTGGTGGTTGTAGTAGTAGTAGTAGTAGTAGTAGTAGTAATAGTAGTAGTGATGGTAACGTTAGAAGTCGTATAGTATATAGTGGCGGTTGTAGTAGTAGTAGTAGTAGTAGTAGTAATAGTGTTTCATATTTCATTAGACTGAGAAAGTAGAAATTTTTATACACAAATCTTGGCCTTTAGGTTTGATTAGCTTTTGATAAGAGTAGAATTTTGTACTTCTTCTTGTACTGTTCAGGTGGAAAGAGCAAGCCTATAGAAGTGAAGAAATTAAAGTGAGGTAGGCGAAGGATATAGATAGGTATAGGTAGGGTAGGTAAAAAGGGAGAGAGGTGGTGAGCAGGGGAAAAAAATATATATATGGTTCTGTATCAAAGCACAAATAAAGATGATGCCACCCCCCCCCCAAAAAAAAAAAAAATAATAATAATAATAAAAAATAAATATATAAATAAAATGTTAGAAAAAAAAAATGTCACAGGGAAAATTATCTCTTAAAAATGACAGAGGTAAAATGGCAAAATAAAACGAAATATTGAAAAACCTGACACACACTTTAGTCATTAGGAGGACACAGATTACTTGTTGACATCTGTAAAATTTTGGTTGGTTATTCTATTTTTGTATCTACAGTCCTGGGTGATAAAAAAAAAAAAAAAAAACGTGTGGAAATGGTAATACACTTTATATTTCTGTATTAATTAAAAAAGATGAGGACTAAAGGCTGAGAGTCCTACTAACCTGTAAGAACAAAGTATAAGAGTGGTCCAAAATCATGTCAAATTTCGTTCGAGATGCCTAGCTAGTCACATTGCGTTTGTAGGAGCATAAGTACAAGGAAGTAGCCTAATATATGTTAAATAGAATGTACAGTACATCAAGATCATCATCCAAGCAGTAGTAATAATATTAATAACAATAAGAATAGCAATAGTAATAAAATAATAATCAATACAGGACTTAATTACCCTAGCAGTAATAATAATAATAATAATAATAATAATAATCAATACAGGACTTAATTACCTAGCAGTAATAATAATAATAATAAAAATAACAATAATAATAATAATAATAATAATAATAATCAATACAGGACTTAATTACCTAGCAGTAATAATAATAATAATAAAAATAACAATAATAATAATAATAATAATAATAATCAATACAGGACCTTAATTACCTAGCAGTAATAATAATAATAATAAAAATAACAATAATAATAATAATAATAATCAATACAGGACTTAATTACCTAATAATAATAATAATAATAATAATAATAATAATAATAATAATATAATAATAATAATCAATACAGGACTTAGTTATATTGTGTGTGGGACAACTGGAGAGCTAATGGTTCCTCCACACTGTGTAACAAAACAGATGCTTAATTTAGATGTGTGTTGGGTGGTTAATTAATGTGTTTGCTGGTATAGTTAGGAGCAACTACAATAACCCAACAATTAACTTACCCCTTTAAATTTCATCATCTCTATTAATTAAGTTTGTTCCTGGGTCCAACAAGTCAAGCAAAGGCCCGAACCGAACAAGAAATTAAGGGTCGAACCGGACGAAGAATTAAAGGCTGAACACCGAAGAAGGATTTAAGGGTCGAACCGAACAAGAAAATAAAGGCCGAACGGGACAAGGAATTACAGACATGAATAGGCCGCCGAAACGGACAAGGAAATAAGGGTAGAACCGAATATAAAAGGCCCAAACCGAACAAGAAGGCCCGAACCGAACATACAAAAGGCCGAACCGAGCAAGAAAGGGCCGAACCGAACATAAATGGGCCGAACCGAAAAAGGAATTAAGACCCCTGTGATCGTGTATGAATATTGGAGACTTCTGATTCCACCTGACCACACCACGAAACAAGCTCCTTCCATATAGGTGAGTGCATGGTGTTTTCGTGGCAATATTTGAAGGACTCATTTATCTCCAATTTTCTGACTACATCACAGGGTCCTTTGAGGGGGAAGTATGTATGTATGTACGTACAGTGTTGGCAAATCTGGAGCAACTGATTCCTCCACAAACTATTCCAAGCAACAGAACGAACATGCACCAGTATTTTTGTTCATCTGGTCCTGTTTCCTGGCGTATATACATTGGAGGAATCATGGCACTCCAATGTAACAGAAGTGAATTACCCCCCCCCTCCCCCCTTTAAGAGTCGACCTGATCCACACATGCAGTGGTGGTCGAATACATTGTCAACTCACCCACTAACTCGACGCAGGTGAAATTGGCGATTTTGTAATATTCTTGAGCGGGTTTTATTTTTGATGGGGTGTCTCTTCCCCTTGCCTTGTTTCCGAGCTTCCACCCTTCGCCTTCCTCCCTCGCCCATTATATAAACATATCGCTACATATTAAGCCATCAAGGCGAACAACTCCCTCTCTTTCTCTCCCCTCACTCTCCCCTTCACGTTGCCCTCGCTCCGTCAGTTATACCCTCGTCTTCCCTCTTTCTCTCCCCTTTCTTAATCCCTTACTCTCGCTCGCTTGTACTGTACCTCCTAGCTTCCCATCCCATATCTCTCTCTCTCTCTCTCTCTCTCTCTCTCTCTCTCTCTGACGAGCTGAAACACACACATATTATTTACACACACACCACCTCTACATATCATGACTAGGGATAGGAAGAAAGGAGTTAGGAATTGGAAGGAAGGAAGTAACAAGGAATAGATAGGAATGGAGTTAGGGATAGTAATTAAGGAAGGAATTTGGGATAGGAAGAAAGAAAGGAGTTAAGGATAGGAAGGAAGGATATGAGCTAGGGTAGGAATGAATTAGGGATAGGAAGAAAGAAAGGAGTTAAGGATAGGAAGGAAGGATATGAGCTAGGGATAGGAATGAAGGAATGAATTAGGGATAGGAAGGAAGAAAGGAGTTAAGGATAGGAAGGAGGAAAGGATATGAGCAAGGAATAGGAATGAAGGAAGGAATTAGGGATAG